>JAJPUD010033200.1:0-11491 GCA_023553655.1 Myrmecobius fasciatus
GTATTTGAATTGTTTCTTTCTAGCTGCTAGCAGAATCTGTTCCTTGGTGCTATAGTCCTGAAATTTAGCCACGATATTCCTTGGGGTTTTAATTTTGGGGTCTCTTTCAGGAGGTGATCGGTGAATTCTTTCAATGGTGATTTTGCCCTTTGATTCTACAATCTCAGGGCAGTTTTCTTTCAGGATTTCCTGGAAGATAGTGTTTAGATTCTTTTTTTCATCATGGCTTTCAGGAAGTCCAATAATCCTTAGATTGTCTCTCCTAGATCTATTTTCTAAGTCAGTTGTTTTTCCTAGGAGATATTTCACATTTTCTTCTAATTTTTCATTTTTTTTTGTTTTTGTTTGACTGATTCTTCAAGTCTTAGTGAGTCATTCACTTGCATTTGTTTAATTCTTATTTTTAAAGTGTTGTTTTCTTCAGTTACCTTTTTAAGTTCCTTTTGTAACTGGACAATTTGTTCACTGCACTCTTTTTCCACTTCACTAATTTTATTTTTTAATAAATTGGTGTCTTTTTCATATCTCTTTTGCAGAGTATCATATCCTTCTTGCAAGATACTGTATCCTTCTTGCACTGATTTCAATTTATTTTCCCATTTATCCTCCAGCTCTCTTTTGAGGTTCTTTATGCAGTCTTCCAGAAAGGCCTTTTGAAACGGGGACCAGTGATGGTCCTTGCTGTTTTTTTCTGGATTTTTGTCTAAAGAAACCTCTGTATCTGAGGTCGTTTCTTTGCCTTGATAAAAGCTGTCTATGGTGAGAGCTCTCTTTTGCTTCTTCATCATTTTTTTTTTTTTTTTTTTTTTAGATAGAGTGGATATCTCTTTAAGGTAGGGGAAAAAAAAAAACCTCGGCTGAAGACGCTTTGCCCTGGGGCACTTCGGCTAGTTGACTTAAGGTGCTGGGCCGGTGGGGGCTAGGACTAAGTTTGAATTACTCCTTAAATAAGGCAAGTCTGCCAGAACACCTGTCCCCAATCAGGGCAGAGTGTCCCGAGTGCCTCAGATAAACTCCAGGTGTTTGGAATTTGGAGTTTGGAGTTTGGAATTTCTTCCAGGATGAGCTGAGCTGAGTCCCACCCTCACTTCCGGCCTGCACAGGGATCGTCTATTTGTCTCTCTGTCCGAGTCCAACTAACCTGATATGAAGTTCTCCAGAGAGCCGTGCCCAAATATTTCTGAGTTCGTTGACTTGAAGATCAGTTCAGAGGCTTATTTTATTGTTGATTTGAGAGAAGATCGGAGGAGAGGCAGAAAGTCACCTTTTCACTCTGCCATCTTGGCTCCACCCGGCCTAGAACCCATCTTCAAAGTTCTTGAAAACTTTTTCCCTTCAATGTCTCTATTAAGAATTTTGCCTTGTATTTTACTAAGGAAGAATGGCTATATCTAAGAGATCTTCTTCCTCTTTTTTTCTTTACTTCTCTACTCATATTTCTCGATTCTTTCCTTTGTTATCTCCTTCATCTCAAATTCACATAAAGGAATGCCCCCTCTCTTTTTCAAGGCAATGGCCCCCTCCATGCACAAAGGATCCCATATTCTCTAGCATCTTATCTCTTATTCCAATCTCTCACTAATCTGAAATCTCTCTATTCATAGTTTCTCAACTGCTTATATACATGCCTCCCCATGCTCAAAGAACTTTACATGCTCTCTTCAACTATCTTCCTATTTTCCTCCTTCTACTTCCTTTCTTCTAATCTGGCTTCTGACTTCATCATTAAACTGAAACTACTCTCTTCAAAGTTACCAACAATCAAATTTTCAATCTTTTTTTTTTTTTTTTTTTTTTTTAGCATTTCCCAATCCTCATTGATTTTGAGTTTTTTGCTTTCTTTCACATTGTTGATTACTCTCTACTTAAAACTTTTCTCTTTGTTCTCCTCTGACCAGTCAAGATTGCTCCTTCTCCACCCTTTTCCTGATCTTCATGTAAGCCCCGTCCACCAACTATGGGTGCCCCCCATGTCCTTTTATGAGCCTTCTTTTCTTCTCTCTCTCCATATATATTATTTTGTTTAGCTATTTCATTAGTTCCTCTTGATACAATGATCATCTCTATGCATATGATTCTCAGATCTATCTGTGTAGCTTGCAGTTAGACAGAATTGGATACACTATAGTCATCTAAAACTCCGCTTATCCCAAACTAAACTCATTATTTTTTTTTACCAAACTTTCCTATTTTTTCCTAATTCCCTATCATTGCAGAAGACACCACCAGCCTTCCAAAAACTTAAGCTAGCAACTTAGAAGTCATCAAGAATTCCTCACTCACTCAGCATGCAGATACATTATATTGCTAAATTCTGTAGATTTTATCCTAATACCATCTTTCATATATCCTATTTTCTATTCTATAACTCTACCATCACTCCAGTGCATTCCCTTATCACCTCAGACTTGGTTTATTATGTCTTTTCCATTCTGTATCTGCTGCTCTACTTTGGTTTAACTTCACAGAACAAGATATCACATGGTCTCAATCTTTCCCCTTTTCTGCTTCTTATTTTAGTGTATTGTGTCACCTCTATTAGAATATAGCTTCTTGAAGGGAGGGACTGTCATTTCTTTTTATTAATTGTGTCCTCAACATTTAGCTCACATCAGGTTCTTCTTAAATGTTTATTATATTTATTGGTTGTTTTCCTGCCTCAAATCTTTTCCCAAAATTGTATATTTTCCTTTCAGCTATCAAATTGGACTTCCAAAACTTCAGATTTGACCATATTATCTTACTATTCAATAAACTCCAGGGACTCAATATTATTTCCAGGATCAAATATAAAATTCTGTTTGTGTCTTAAAGCCTTTTATAAGCTAATTCTTTTCTTTTCTTTCTTTTTCTTTTTTTTTTTTACAAATCCTTTATACTTTATTCCACTTCATATTTTGACATCCAGTGACAGCAGTCTCCTAGTTTTTCCTCTCCCAGCCCTCTCTTATCTCTCAACTCTCCTTTTGTCATTTCCTTCTACTGGTTGTCCTGGCTTTCATCTTTAACTAAATTCCCATCTTCTGCTAGAAATCTTTGCTAATGTTCCTTAATCTTAATCTCTCCCTTCTGAAATCATCCCTAATTTATCTCAAAAATGTCTTATTTCTAACATGTTCTTTATATTTTTGTCTCCCTCCATAAGCCTGTGAGTGCTTTGGGAGCAGGAACTGGTTGTGTTTGCTTTATTTTTGCCTTCATTATGTCCCTAGGGCTTAGCACAGCTACTAGCACATAGTAGGCACTTAACCAATACTTGATTACTGGCTGACTTTATTTGGATAATTCCAAATTACCTTTCAGAATGGTTGTAGGCATTTACTGATCCACCAGTGTAATAACATATTCTCTTATTCCAAAATGACTATTTTCTTCTTTTGTATTTTCTCTTCTGATTAAAATATTCTTCTAATTGGTCTCTTACCTCTATTCTCCAATTTATCCTACATTTAGCTTCAAAATGACCTTCTGAAAATTTTCACCCAGGAAGGTGATGAATTCAATAAATTCCAGGGCTCTTGATTATCTCCAGGATCAAATATAAAAACTACAGTTGGACGTTTAAAGTCTTTCACAGCCTGGTTCTTTCTTACATTTCTAATCTTCTTAAACATCACTCCCTTCCACTTGTTCTGCAATCCAAAAAACTGGACAATTTCCTATTCACACAAAACACTCCATCTGCTCAGGCTAATTTGCCCTGGATGTCCCTCATACATGGAATGTTCACTCTCCTCACCTCTGATTCCTAACTTCCTTTGAGTTCCTTTGAAACTTTAATTATATCCCATCAATGCCTGGAGGCAGAACTCTCCCAACATGGCGCTCCCCAATCTCTTCCCTCTTAGATTTATATATAGATATAGATATAGATATATGTGTGTGCATATACATACACATGCACATATATGTATACATATATACATATAATGTACTCTATATAAATGCACTATATATCATACACATATGTGTATACATATGTGATATATAGTGCATTTATGTCTACATGTATGTATAATATGCATGTATTGAATAAAAATACTCTATTAAGAAGTACAATCAAGGATCCTATTTTTTGGCTTTCTTAATATCCTTAGCATTCAAATTTGTATATATTAAGTGATTAATAAATTCTCAGACAGAATGATTGAATGGATGATCTTGGGCAACTCATTTTGAAATTGAGGTTTACATTCTCATGTGCAAAATGGGGGGTTTACCTTAACACTTAATTCTGACAGCTCCTTCCATCATATAACTTCCACTTTTTAGGTTATTTCGTATTTCCATCAATTGATTATGAGAGTGGGACATGACCTAGTGGGATTATGGCTGGCCCTAGAGTTAGAAAAAATGGAATTTATGTTTGACTCTTACATATTAGCTGTGTGATCGTGAATAACTAATCCTTCCAGTGCTCCAAATTCACTAAGTATATGTTATAAATTTGCATCAATGGAAAAAGTTCCCTCACCATCCCTCACAATGATGAAATAGCAGCTCTGGACTAAAAGGAAAGTAAAAAAATGATTTTATTTCAATAGTATGCAAAGGAAAATGGAACAGTTTTGCCTGTAAAATGAGCAAAATGGTCCTATTCACCTAATTATTTTCTTTATTTGAAAAATGTTTCTAAGGATCCAAGTACTATTTAATAATAATAACTCATATACTATTGCATTTTGTAGTTTCAAAGTAGTTCATATACATTGCATTATTTCATCTGGGTCTCACAACAACCCAATAATGTATGCACTACATAACCATGTTTTCCTGAAGGTCATTGCTTATAGCATATACTGAAAGTTTGTTGTCATGGAAATGGATAGTGCTTGTCTTTAAGAGTTTGTTACAGAATAATAGATGGTCAGAAGGACAAGTTTTCATCTACTTCATAATTCATTTTCAATCTCTGATATAACAGATATTTGGAATGATGGAGATGTTAAAATAGTACAAGAGTTTGCGTGGCCTAAAGCAGAATCTTCATGAAAAAATTTTTTCTACATATCAGTTGACAAAAGCCATCTAGGACAACTTGAACCCAGAAGATGGGTGCAGGAATATTTTATTGACTGAAGCAAAGAGTAACATCAAAAGCAAAGAGAATTTCCTTTGACTTGATAGGAAAAGAAGAATTACTTTTTTGTGTTTGTTTGCATGAATAGCCAATAATCTTCATTTTGCAGTCGTAATACTGACAAAGGGAAATGAACTAGATGAGAAAAACAAAAGAGCTTCCTAATGAGGAAATTTAATTTGATTACCCATTTACTCAAATGATAATGACAATGTAGGCCTTTTGGAAGATTGTGTGATTGTGTTTTGGTTATGTGATAGGGATTATAATGATTGCTAAACATTGCTAAACATTATTAACTTGAGATACACAGATTTTAAGTGGCAGGTGAAGCTACAAAGTGGTCAAAATCCAATTACAATCTATGTGGGAAATATTTTTTAAATAAATAAGTTAATAAATAAATAAATAAAAATACAGCACAACAAAGAAAATGTTAATGTGTGGTTTTCTGCATTATTGGTCTAGAGGGATTTATTTCTATTTGAGTTTGCTATCATTTTAAGAGTGTCACTAAGTAACAAAGATAGAACACTAAGTTTAGAACCAGGAAGATTCATCTTTATCAGTTCAAATACAGCCTCAGACATTTAACTCTATTTATACCAGTTTCCTCTCCTGTAAAATGAGCAGAATAAGGAAATGGCAAACCATTCCAGGATCTTTGTCAAGAATCCCTTCTGCATATTGCGACAAAGACTCAAATAGGACTAAACAACAACCATAAAAACCACTTTAAGAGAGTTGACTGAGAAGTGAAGTGACTTTTCCCCAAGATTACAAAGCTAGTAAGCATCAGAGACAGATCTTTTCAGTACACAAAGGATGCCTTTTATATGGACTTTATAACAAAATAATATTGCTATTGATTGGAAAGAAGGAATACTAATTCTCAGAGAAAATCTGCTCAAGGTATCCCCCAAAAGAACAAGTACTATGCAGGTCCTACCATATTGAAATGACTTATTTTTGGAAAAGCAATGGATCATTTTCATGTTATATGATGACCAGTCTGCACAATTCAGACAGTGTAATGGAGTTTTCATTCACAGGACTCACACTAAATCAAATCAATAATCAATATTATTGATTCAATATTCAATAAACAACAAATTATCGGTATTATTCTATAAATTTCATAGTCTTTATACTTAATCTTATGTTCTTTATAGTCAATAGGAGAGGAAAATGGTAAAGTAGAAAGAATGTTGGACCTGGAGCCAAGGTCAAAGTTCAAATCACAGCTGCAACTCACATACCCTCTGTCTGCCTCAGTTAATATATCTGTAAAATGAAGATAATAATAATGCCTACATCCCAGAGTTGTTGGGTGGGTCATAGTAATATTTGTAAAGGAACATATAAATCCTAGCTGTAAAAAATACAACTCTATATTTGTGTCAGTTTTATTTGGCACTATGCCTGTTTTTGTATTATTTTTTGATTTAAAAAGCATGGGGAAGACAAAGTTAGAACAAGCCTCTAATTACCAGTGCTATAAGTAATTTCCAGTCTTTACCGATGTAAATCAGCAAGTGTTCTGCAATTGAAGGTCATAGAACACCACTTGAGGGCAATGAAAGTTACAGTCAGTAGGGTAGCTGAGTTTGGACATGATACACAGTCTCTATTCACTATTTTATGTTGTTTCTCTTTTCCTGAAGTTTTAGAGGTTGGGATTAAATATTACATTTTTTAAAAATGAAAACAGGCTAGATATTAAAATAAATTCTCAAATAATAATTTTGTACTTATAGTTGATAAGAATAAAAGCAAAAGTAATGATGAATGGAATATTTTGAAAAAAAATATTTCAGAGTCAACACATTTTCTTATTAATTTAAATCATTTTATTAATTTATTTCTATTCAATTCTGACTTCTTATTGCATTAATGGTTTGAATTTGAATGTCAGAGATCTATCTGAGCAGGCCACACAGGAATATCTTTCTTACATCAGTAATTTTATTTCTGTTTCAGAGATTTCATGTTATTAACTACTTTTTTTTTGTTTAATTGGCATTTAATAAAGGATCATTGAATTGAACAACTACTACTTGGGTTATGCAAAATTATGAAGTCAAAATTGTGTGAATGAGAAGTGAAATGATTTTGAAGTTAAGAAAAGACAGACAGTTAGTTCCAAGAGTCTTGTGATGGAGAGAGCCAACACAGAGTCCAGAGAAAGGACTGTATGGGAATTACAACATAGTATTTTTCACTCTTTTTGTTAGTTTGGTCACATTTTGTTTTCTTTCTTTTTTTTTTCTTTTTGATCTGATTTTTCCTGTGCAGCATGATAAATGTGGGAATATGTATAGAAGAATTGGACATTTAACATATATTGGATTATTTACCGTCTAAGAAAGGTGGTAAGGGAAAGGAGGGAGGAAAAATAATTGGACCACAAGGTTTTGCAAGGATGAATGTTGAAAACTATTTATGCATATGTTTTGAAAATAAATAACTTTTAAAAAAAGCAAAGAAAAGGCAAAGAGTGAGGGTGATCCTAGGGCCTGAGTAAGAAACTTTTGTATATAAAGGTCTGTCAAGGAGATGGTAATTAGAAAAGACATTACCAAAAGATATATCTGAAAATAAACTCTAAAAATAAAAGAAAATTAAAAAAAAGAAAAGACATGTTTGTAATTGTAGAGTATTTTTATACATTTATCAAACATTTTCACAAATAACCAGTCATGTAATGAGAAAAAAGATAGTCAGTCCTCCATTGCTATCCACATGTTGTCAAGAGATCCAGAGATTAATACTCTCCTTCTTTATAGAGAATTTATTTGAAGACATTGACAAAAGTAAACCAAGATGAGAAGTTATGGATAGGTTACAGCTGTCACTGATTTAAGGAGTACCCACATCAGTGAGATCATAGATTTGTCAAAGTATGGAAGCTTCACATAAATTTAATCTCTAAGAGGTCCTGCTTAATCAAATGTGTGGAAAGTAGGCAAATAATTAACATTACAATTAACATGAGAGTTGTGGGGCTAGGAATGAATAAACCCATATGTCATTAGCCAAAATAAGAAGCAAAATATCTGCTCATTTTCAGGTCAAAGAAGTCCAGAATTACAAAAGAATAGTTGTTTATTCAACATTTTTGCACACACGCACACACAGACACACTCACACACATGCTGCTCTAGGGGTAATGCTTAAGTTACCCTGGATTTTTTAGACTTTTATATTTGGTATTATAATATAGAAGGGGAGAATTAGGCCATGAAAATAGCTTTTTAAGTCCAGTAGATCAAACCATCCAACTGTGAGTGGCCTGTTTTCTCTGAGGACAACTCATTCACGAAAAAGACTGGAAATTTTAATGACTTAAGCCTGCACACTCCCTGGTGAGATAATTTTCAGAGTAATTTTCTTTTGAAATAGAAACCTAGTAACCAAAGATTACATGAGGTGAGCTACAAGAATGACTTGAAATCTCTTTTGGCCAGCAATTCAAGCAAGAATCAAATCAAACTCAAGCCTAAAAGATGAAAATTTAGGAGAAAAAGCACAAAGATTTCTGTTGATGAGATTTAGTATTGTACCAGGAGAAATCTGAAATATTGGACACATGAACATAATAAAGGGTAGAATGTAGTATTCTTAAAAGACCTATTGCAAAGTTCCATCATAGCATGGGAGTGACCTTGAATTCTCAGTTTGCACCAGGGGAATGCAAATCCTGGCAAGCCCTAGCTGTCTGAAAAGGCTTTGAGAATGAGTATGTTCAGATGAGGTAATGTAGATAATAATGAGCATCAAGTGCTTTGTCAACATAAAGGAATAACAGTGAAAGTCAGCTATTATTATTATTAACCAGGGATGTACTTGCTGATGTTTGTGATTACTTAGCATAGCTAAATTTGGAGATGCTTATCATTAGAAAGTTGGTTACTAGGGATTTTTGTTTATTTGCGTTTATGTGATTATATTTTCTTTTGTTCAGAAAAAGTAACTGAGATGGTCCACCAAAACTTAGAGAGATGGTTGCAAAATATATCAGTGAAATTATTTATGTTTCTCTCTCTCTTTCTCTCTGTCTCTCTCTCTCTCTCTCTCTCTCTCTCTCTGTCTCTCTCTCTCTCTCTTTTGGTTAAAATCCAATAGTATTTTATTTTTCCAATTATATATGAAGATAGTTTTCAACATTATTTTTGAAATTTTAAGAGCTTTTTATTTTTATAAATACATGCAAAGATAGTTTTCAATATTAATTTTTTGCACAACCTTGTATTCCAAATTTCTCTCCCTCCTTCCTCTCTCTGATATAGGTTAAACATGTGCAGAAATTATTTATCTTTAAAGGAAGTACTTATTAAGTGCTTAATATATATCAGGCACTGTGTTAAAGTGTTTTAGAAATATTATCTTATTTTATCCACATTACCCTCATCTGATTATCTCAAATTATCCTCATTTCGTCCCTGGGAGGTAAGTGTTAGTATTATTTACGTTTAAAGTTGAGAAAATTGAGACATTCAGAAGTTAAGTGATTTGTGCAGGTCATACAACTAACTACTAAGTATCTGAGATTATATCTGAACTCAGTTCTTCCCGACTCCAGTCCCATTACTTCATCCACTGCAGATGTAGAAGGCTACACCACTTTTCTCCCAATCGATCTTTCTTTAAAAAAAATAAAAGAATAATGGTACTTATAATGATAATATTCTTATAAGAATTTGTCATAGAAGGAAATACTTTTCTCTTCTGATAATTCTGCTCTTCTGTTTGTTTTTTTTTTAATAAAGCTTTTTATTTGCAAAACATATGAGTGACTTTTCAACATTGACCTTTGCAAAAAAACTTTTTTTTCCCAAGCTTTTCCTTTCCCTCCCCCCTCCCCTCACCCCTAGATGACAGGTAATCTAATACATGCTAGATAGGATAAATTATATGACAAGTACAATACATGTATACATATCTATACAGTTATCTTACTGCACAAGAAACATCAGATCTAGAAAGAGAAGAAGAAAAAAAACAACCTAAGAAGGAAAACAGAATGCATGGAAATATTCACAGAAAGCGTTAAAATGCTGTGTTGTGGTTCACTCTCAGTTCCCACAGGCCTCTCTCTGGATGTATATGACTATCTTCATCGCAGCACAACTGGTTTGAATCACATCATTGTTGAAGAGAACCATGTCCATCAAAATTGATCATCGTATAGTCTTGTTGCTGTGTATAATGTTCTCCTGGTTCTGCTGATTTCACTCAGCATCAGTTCATGCAAGTATCTCCAATCCTCTCTGAAATCCTCCTGTTTGTCATTTCTTACAGAACAATAATATTCCATAACATTCATATACCATAATTTATTCAGCCATTCTCCAATTGATGGGCATCTTTTCAATTTCCAGTTTCTTGCCACTACAAAAAGGGCTGCCGCAAACATTTTTGCACATGTGGGTCCCTTTCCCTCCTTCAAAATCTCTTTGGGATATAGGCCCAGTAGAAACACTGCTGGGTCAAAGGGTATGCACTGTTTCATAACTCTTTGAGCATAGCTCCAAATTGCTCTCCAGAATGGTTGGATCCGTTCACAGTTCCACCAACAATGTATCAGTGTCCCAGTTTTCCCACATCCCCTCCAACAGCTATCATTATCATTTCCTGTCATTTTAGCCAATCTGACAGGTGTGTAGTGGTATCTCAGAGTTGTCTTAATTTGCATTTCTCTGATCAATAGTGACTTGGAGCACCTTTTCATGTGACCGGAAATAGTTTCAATTTCTTCGTCTGAAAATTGTCTGTTCATATCTTTTGACCATTTGTCAATTGGAGAATGGCTTGAATTCTTATATATTTGAGTCAATTCTCTATATATTTTAGAAATGAGGCCTTTATCAGAACCTTTGGATGTAAAAATATTTTCCCAGTTTACTGCTACCCTTCTAATCTTGTCTACATTCATTTTGTTTGTACAAAAACTTTTCAATTTGATATAGTCAAACTTATCTATTTTGTGATTAATGATGACCTCTAGTTCTTCTTTGGTCACAAATTCCTTCCCCCTCCACAGGTCTGAGAGATAAACCATTCTACATTGTTCTAATTTGTTTATAATATCATTCTTTATGCCTAGATCATGAATCCATTTTGACCTTATCTTGGTATATGGTGTTAGGTGTGGGTCAATGCCTAATTTCTTCCAGACTAGTTTCCAATTACCCCAGCAGTTTTTGTCAAATAGTGAGTTTTTATCCCAAAAACTGGGGTCTTTGGGTTTATCAAACACTAGATTACAATTGTCATTGAGTATTTTGTTCTGTGAACCTAACCTATTCCACTGATCCACTACTCTATTTCTTATCCAGTACCAAATGGTTTTGGTGACCACTGTCTTATAATATAGTTTTAGATCTGGTGCAGCTAGGCCACCCTCATTTG
>JAJPUD010033203.1:0-11489 GCA_023553655.1 Myrmecobius fasciatus
AAAACTGGGGTCTTTGGGTTTATCAAACACTAGATTACAATTGTCATACAATGTACCTTTTATAAAAGGCAAATCTGCCAAAGCACCTTCTTGCAATCAGGGCAGAGTGGCTTACAAGGCTCACAGAAACTACCCAGGTGCTTAGAAACTGCCACACTCTGAGTCCTGGCCTGGCTTCCTGACCTGTCTCCGTGTGCTGCCATCTGGGCTTGGCACACTGTCCCCCTGCACAATTGAAACAGACCTGTTCTGACGTTCTTCCAAGGTAACTTCTTCTGAGAATGTATTGTACTCCAAATATTTGTGGGTGCTTTGACTCAAAAATCAGTTGAGGCTTAATCTGCTGTTGGTTTGATAGAAAGGTCAGATGAGGACACAGAGAGTCCTGTCTGCACTCTGCCATCTTGGCTCCACCCTTTCCCTTCACCCTCCCACAGAAAACAATTAGAATCATAGCACAATGAACCTGAATGGGACAAATGACTTTATTTTTTCATTTTCCAGAAGAATCACTAAAACCCTATAATTTGAGGGAAAGGAGTTGAGGTAACCTATTTCAAAAATTTTTGTAAGCAAGAAATTAGTAATGTTAAATCATTTTTTAGTTATAAAAAATTTGGGCTACTTTATTGTCACTTTTTAAAAAGAATTTTAACATAAGTAAACCTGATGCTAGTGTTAATTTAACCAAATGAATTCTTGAAGCTAGCTGTCATGTCCAAAATAATAAAGCATTTGGTTCATAGAATCTTTGCCCAGCAAACAGTATGCATCAATCAATAATTCTTGATTATATTTACATAGTCAGCAGGATCTTGAAGAGATGATCATTTAGGGTAAAATACTGAGATACTTTGATCTCAATTCTCTACCATTTAAAGATTTAGGAATCAGCAAGTTTTGAGAGAAAATCATTTCCTGCTTTGCTGTTTTCCCTCTGTCATTGAGACAATATCATTCATTTTTAGCATGGAATAGGTAACAGAGGGAAATTAGAATACTGGAAACAAAAGGAGATACCATTTTCAAGCTTTTCTAGAATAAGTTCTTATGAAACATTTTCATTTTATATAAAGTCCTCTGTGACTTCTTGAGATCTCTACAAACATTCATGTGCAAAACAACATGATTGAATCAAACCCAATTAGAGGAAAATTTTCTATTTTAGATTATCCATGTAATCTAAGTGACATTAAACAAAAATATAACAATACACAAGATTCACAGAAAAAAATTAAGAGAGTAAAATGAATACTCATGTACTTTTAAATTTTTCAAAAGAACCCCTAGGGAGTTATATAGCTAAAAGTGCATTTATTAAGTGCCTGCTATATGCCAGACACTGTGCTAACTACTAGGGATACAAAAAGAGGCAAAAATGTTTCCTACCCTCAAGGAGATTACAATCTAATAGGGTCCATAAATCCAGAAATTCAAGGGATTTAAAGATAAAAAGGGCCTTAGGCATCTAGTCTAATTTCTACATTTTATATGCACTGGGTTCCTAGGAAGTAAAAATGATTTGCCCAAGATCTCAAAGCTAATAATTACCAAAGTCATATTTCAGGACCACTTCTTTTGACTCCAATTTCCATGCTCTTTCCATTATTCAAGCCATATGAAGCCAACAGTAGGGTTAGGAACTAGACTTGTGATTTCACTGGTATAAAAAACCCAAGGAGGAAATTCCCTGTATGAAATATAAATTTGAGAGTTATCTAAACCATGAGAGTTGTGACTTGGTCAGCAGGTATCAGCTTCAAGGCACAAAGCTGGACCTAATCCCAACTAGACCACACTGGTTTACAAGCAACATATATTTATTTAAGTATCTACAATGCAAAAAGTCCTTCTAAGGAGCTACAATGTAAAAAGTACTGCTAGGGAGCCTTAATGCACTGAGAAGGCACAGATGAAAAACAACACATTTCTACACTTAAGGAAATGCTCTCTAGTCAAAAGAAGGTGATATGTTAAAAAAAATACCTATAATGTTAATCAGTTGATTAATGGTATAGTTTTCAAGGAGAAAACAAAAATTTGAAAGATATCAGTAGGTAGAAATGAGGTGAGATCTGAAGAACAGACGTCACAAAAGCCAAAAAAGGCAGAATGAAATTAAAGAATAGTTACAGGTACAAGACTATAGAGTATGCAAAGAGAGCTATCAAGACATAAGATTGTAAGAGATCTCTGTTTGAACAGAGGAAAAAGGGAGCTGTAAGGCTGAAGAAAACATTTCAGAAGGAACAACAAAACATGACTTCTACCTCAGAACTGTTTCAAGACTCCAGAAAGAGTTTATTTGTTACATATGCAGGGAATACTTCACAAACCCAGTGACCCTTGAGTGTAGCCTCAGTTTTTGCCATAGCTGCCTCAGTAGCAGCTGGCAAAAGGCTCAATTTCTTTCTCCTGTCTAGAATTCAGGACTATCTCCCAGCTGCAGGATTTCCAAGTCGATGTGCAACTAGGTAAACTGGCAGCCCTTACCAAAAAACTAAGACCCCATTATTTTCTGTACCCTAATGGACATTGCAAGTTAAAAGTACATCAAAAAGTGGAGAAGCTATTCTGTGAAGATGACCAAAGCCCAATCTGTTATGTCCTGTTCTCAGTTCCAGGAGCATGAGACTCACAGACTCTTTTGCATAGATAAAGCTGCTGAGAACTTCAGGAAAAAACTCCATGAAATTGTGACTGGTGGAGGAAAATGGAAAACATTGTTTGACAAGTGGCCAATGAGAAGACTAAATTTGCATTGATAGAGGAGGAAATAGAAATTCAAAAGAACATTTTGTCTGAATTCCAGAAAACTGAACAATTTGTAAATGAGTAGAAGAATGGATATCTATCCAAATTTCAAGCACAAAAGACAGCCAATTTAGAAGACCTAAGCAAGAGAATTAAAGAACTGTCTCTCTAGAGTCAAAAATTAAGGAAGAGAATCACAGAGTGCGAGGGGGAGAGTAAAATCTGAATTTGCTCCTGGATGTGAAAGAAGAGTTAAGCAGGAATGAATTTGTGTTGCAAAATAAAATAAAAACCTTCCAATTATGCAAGACTGTCCATTCCACCACTGGTTTTATGAAATGGATTTTCAAATTTAAAATGAACATCACTCTGGATTGCAACATAGCTGACACAGGTCTCATCATCTCTGAGAATTTGAAGAGTATGAGATATGGCAGTGTCTAGGAAGAAGCACCAGACAATAATGGCAGATTAATAGATTTTGCTCAAATACTTTGTACTCAGTCCTTTGTTTTAGGGAGATATTACTGGGAGGTACAGGTGCCAAATAACACTATGTAGTATATTGGCATCTGTAAAACAAATCAGAGAGTTTCAAGACTTTTTGTATTTAGAACTGTATTAATATATAATTTCTGCTATCTTTATTCCATATCCCACAATAATCTTTGTTTCCAAGTCCATACAATATATCTCCTGGTCAATGTGCTCAACTTAAAGGTTGACATAATCTTCCTGGACCATAAACGTGGAGAAATATCATTTTATCATGTAAAAAATAGATATCTAATTTATTTTTTCCTACCATTCATTCTCAAGACCCCTTCATGCCCTTCCTTAGTCTTTCTAAGAAAATATTGACAATGATTATTCTCTCACAATCTGCTCCTAATTGAGAGAAATCAAGGAACACACATTTATTGACCAATGAACTTCTAGCATTATCATCCCAATTTCTATGTACTATGTTACATGAAAATAATTGTGCCTACTTGCCCTGTTACTGACAATAACTTCCTAATTTACCTTTGTATATATTTTATCTTAACCTCAGCAGAATATAAGTGGTTACATCAGGGATTGTTTTATTTTGCTCTCTGCATAATCAATCAATGTCTAGAATGTTACTGAAATTTAATAAATGCTTGTTGAAACTGGACTTCAAAAGACATAAGGCTGAAAAAGTAAGTTACAGCAACATTGTGGAAAGATTTTTACTTTTTTATTACATGTTATTTTATTTAATGTGAATACATTAGGTGCAAGATATAGTACTGGATAAGACTAATCAATAAGAAGAAAAATCCAGTCAGTCTTCATTCAATCGTTCCAGAGTAAAATATATTTTCATAAACTTTACTTTCTAATTTCTTATTCTTTTAAATGATTTGAAATCACAGGTTTAGTTTAAAAATAGTTGGTTTTGGTTCAGACACACAAATCTTCTCAGTTTTCTTTGCTGGGTTATTATCTAATCATGTACATGGACTCTAAGCATACAACCCAGAACTGTCCTGATCTCTCTCTCTCTCTCTCTCTCTCTCTCTCTCTCTCTCTCACTCTCTCTCTCTCTCTCTCTCTCTCTCTCACACACACACACACACACACACACACACACACACACACACACACACACACACACACACACCTTTTTCTCTCTCTCTGTCTGCATCACTTCCTATCAGTTTATCATTTAATCTATCCAGATGTATCTGAGATCTATGTATGTAACCCTGGTCTCTCTCCTAAGCTCCAGTATCACATAACTATCTATATTTCATATCAAACTTCATATTCACACTCAACACATATCAAGCAGAATGATTTATTATATTTTCCACAAGCCCACTCCTCTTCCAAATTTTGCTATTTTGGTTGAGGACATCACTATTCTTCCATTTTCCTGTTCTTACAAACTTAACATTATCTCTGTCTTCTCACTCCACTTCAATCTTATATCCAATCAATTGTAAAACTTGTCAATTCTATTTCTACAAAATTTCTGATGTCTGATCCTCCTCTTTATTCCCATAATCACTATTACAGTCCAGATTCTTAGCATCTCTTAACCAGAACAATTGCAAGGTCTCCTAATTGTTCTCTGTGCCTCAAAGCTCTTTCCTTTTCAATCTCTTCTCCACAGACCTGTCAAAATGATTTTTCTAAATCATTGGTCTAACAAATTCACTTCCTTACTCAATAAAATCCACTGACATCCCTATTACTTATAGAATCAAATATAAAATTCGCCTGAAAAATCTCTTTGCAACCTAGGTACAATCCACTTTTCCAATCTCCTTATACATTATCAATCTACTATACAGCCAATCTGACCTCCTTGTTGTTCATTATACCAACACTCCTCACATTTCCATGCCTTTGCATTGGCTAACCTCCAAAAGTACAATGCTCTCCTCATATTGTCTCTTAGAAGTCATATTTTTCTTCAATGCTGCCTAGGGCATATATTGCTAATATATGTAAAGATAACACTTGAACCCAAGTAGTCCACTTAACCCCAATTGCCTCAGCAAAAAAAAAAATTATATTTGCAATTTATAGAAGTCATTCTTAACTTGGCAGCCAGATCTGTAGAGTGTTGGGCAGAATTGTTTGCTAGAAGGTTAGGAATAATGAGAAGGCATCTGGCGAAAACAAGATGAGCAGGTTACTTCTATGACCCCATTCTGTCTGTATAGTGTTCAAAATACAGGGAAACAATTTTGCTGGTGCTATCATCTAGTACTATAAACCAATTCTAGTATTCTCTTGATTGGATAAAGAGCATCATGTGAAAAATTCTTGGACCTTGTCCCACATGACAATATTTGCCTTTTAAGACATTTAGGCAGATGAATGAGCCTTAGTGTTTTTTAAATAAATATTTCATCAACCCAGATTCTTGAATTTATACCTTCTTTTGCATATGTCAACACTGAAGATTCAAATGATCCATCATCTTTCAAACTGAACGGAATGACAGGCCAAGGTGCTTGTATTTTATCTGGTATGAAATGAAAGGCTACTCAATATTTTTGAGCAAGAAAATTGTAATTCAGAAACTGTATCTACCAAAATAAATAATAAAAATAGCACTGGCGTTTCAAATAATTTGAAAAGCACAAAGTCATACGTAGACTGAAATTTCAAATACACTTCTTTGAGTTTGATGACATGAGTCTACCTAGAGGACTAATGGTACTAAAACAGAGTTATGAAAAAACCTGATATCTGCTATTATCAACATGAACAGACATGTCATTTCATAATATTTGATGAAATGTACAAAACATTTCATAACATGCAGTACTTGCAATGACCATTTCCACAATGAGAATCATAGAAAAAAAAAAGTAGATCTATCAGGAAATAATCTTAAGGGCAACATACCAAAGTAAAAGTAGTTTGACAAAGCTATCTTGAAAATCTACAGAAATAATATGGAAAATTACATAAATATCTAGCTAGTATATACAGTAGAAAACTTGAGTACATTACTGCCCAATAATACTCAACAAAAAAGAGAAATGTAGAAAGGAATATTGAAAACAAAAGCATATGAGAAATTATGTATTATGTTAATTGATAAATAAAAATCAAATATCTAAAGTAATACAAGGAGCCTTTGGAATTTAAAAAGCAAACCAAATAATTCAACATTAATCAAAAAATTTATCTCATAGGCTTGAGAAATAAAAAAGTGAGAGAAAATTTTTGAAGGGGGAAGGTATAGAAAATATGTTGCTTTTTGGTTGTTTCAATCATGTCCAACTCTTTGCAATCCCATTTGGAATTTTCTTGGATATTAGAGTAGTTTGCCTTTTTTAGCTCATTTTTTACAGATAAAAAAACTGAGAAAAAATAGTTTTACATAACATTCCAGAGATTCACAGTTAGCAACTGAGGTAAGATTTGAATTCAAGTCTTCCTAACTCCTGACCCAGCATTCTGTCCACTCTGCCTAGCTGCCTGATATAGTTATGAGCAATCCAACACTCACAAAAGAGAGAGAGAGCTACAACAAATTTACCAATAGAAATTATGTGTATTGTTAATACAATGAATGACAAAGTAGTTACATCAAGCAAAATTACTGAAATTCTGACTTCTCTGCAAAAGAGGAGAAAGCAGCAATATCTAATAGAACCCATAATTATTAGTTGATTCTTCACAATGAACAATAAATTCTTACCAAGTCATTTTACCAGTTTCCTCTAACATGTAATTCTGATGCTACCTTTCTTAATAGAATGCATATTTCTATTACTAAAAGATTACTTACTGTTTATATGTTTTGTACAAAATATTCATAATGTATATCACTAAAACAAGCTATAAATGCTCATAATAAAACAATACACTGTGTGAAACTATCAACAAATATTTTGAATATAAATGGCAGTTTCTTAAAGATTAGATAATTTTTGAAACATCACCCCAAAGTATCATAAACATTTACAATATATGGTTATTACAAAGTTTTTAACTCAGTTCAAAACCCATGACTTATGTAATAAAAATAAAAAAAATAGACAAAAATAGCAAAAACATTAAATATTCTTTTTTTACATAGAAAACCATACACTTTTTTTGCTGAGGCAGTTGGGGTTAAGTGACTTGCCCAGGGTCACATAGCTAGGCAGTATTAAGTGTTTGAGGCCAGATTTCAACTCAGGTTCTCCTAACTTCAGGGCTTGTGCTCTATCCACTGCACCATCTAGCTGCCCTGCAAACTATACTTTTAATACATATTACAAACACACTGTCAATAAAAATTGACTGAAAACATGACAATTTTCCTGGAGTCCCTTATGGTTCAACCCTCACTTTAATTTCATTATCATCTCTCCTAAAAAGAAATAAGTATGACTTCCAAATAAAAAAGAAATCCAATAAAAATGGATATCAAACTAAATAATTTCTGTGAAAAAGACACAAATGGTCCTTTCATTTTGTGGAATCCTCTATCAAACTGTCACATGGATTTGGCAGCTCTCAAATTGTTGCCATATGCCAAGGAAAGATAGAGACTAAATGCTTAAAACTTGAAACCACGGATCACATTGAATCTATGGGTGAATTTGCTACATTAAATTTCTTTATCTCTTCCAGAAATAAATACAAAAAGCATAAATATATTGGTAATGAAGGATATAAATGAATGTTGAGATATTTACTGGCATCCTGAAATCAAAGCTGAATGGGAAGCATACATTTAAGCAATTTGAAGCTGTCTTAATGCAAACATTCATAACTATAAAATTTATCATAATAGATTTAGAAAATATCTTCACAAAATGTTTCATAATAGTGAAACATAGGGTCTATTGACCTAAAGCAGCATCTCATTAAAAAAGAGAAAGAGGGTTGATTGATATTCCTTAAGTATGTGATAAACATGATTTTTGAATAGATCAAAAACTTACAGAAAAGGTTTTAGAACATGAAGACATCACTTTGCCAGAAATAGTAAAGATTAATAATATGCATGTACTATTGGATTTGTTGAATGTAAGCAAACATTGATGGCACTTTTGAAATGACAAGATTCAAGAGTGGAATGAAAAAGATGCTCTGTGGTGACATCCATGAATTCAGATGACAAGGTAGAATTTATGACTGAATTCTGAGGATTTGTTTATGGAAAAGGAGGGGATTTTGATGAGAATTCCAAACCTGAACTTACACATAGTTTATTCTTAAAGAACGTAGATTTACTAAACAATGCTGATTGTGGAAGGAAGCAGTGGAAATTATGCAACATATCTCTGCAAGCGTCAAAGATTTAGCAAGCAGAAAGGCACAACCTGGTGGTAGAATTATATATTAGAAACTTATTATTTCTATAAACTTCCAAGTATCAAATTGCCATATTACAAATAAAGACATCAAGATACAATCCTTGAGAATTCAACAGATAAATTGTAGTTGGACTAAATTATTATCACATGTAAAGAATTGTTATCCACAATCTTTCTTAAATAATAATGTGCAAAAATTGAAGTGTAACCTTTTTAAAGACATTGATATCTTGCTCAAAAGTCTTGAAAACTATGTGGAATGGAAGACTTTCCAAATACTGAGAACAAGAGGAAAAAATATAAAAATTGGTAAAAAGTAAAACAACAATAAAATACATGTATTATCCCCATCTTATTATCTGCTATTAGAGTTGACCCAAAGTTACTTTCAGGGACCCTACCAAAAATGAACTTAATTACTACCAATATTTTAATTCAATTACAAAAGCAATCATTTTATCTACTTATACAATAGTCTTCAGAACACTAAACAAAAATGAATAATTGCAATATAACAACTTGTCCCCCATCTAAAGTTCATCAGAAAATAAGAAAGGGATTACTAATAAAGATGATAATATTAATAAAATCATGCATGTATAATGATACTTTTTGCAAGTACCTTGCATAAAATATAATAACATGTAATTAGTCTTTATGTGGAAGAATTATTTTTGTTCTTCATATGAGACCTACATGTGAGAGAAAGGCAGCAAATTTTTATTATTATCATTATTATCTTCTCATCCTTTCTTTGATGAATTTCAGAGGTTGTTTCAGCTTTGGAATTCATACCTCATTAGTACTATCAATTATTGCTATCCTTCTAACTGGAGGACAGAACAAAAAACTCCTCCAAAACTTCACTTTAAAGAAAATTCAGAAATTTAGTAACCTCTTCCTTTCCCAGAAGCTGTACTATTTGGTTTTGACTCCACTATCATTATCCCCACCTCCCCCAGGAGGTACCACCTGCCCCTTACATCTCTACTTCAGCTTCCTTTTGTGTGTTGTCTTCCCTTATTAGATCATGAGCTCCTTGAGAGAAGAAAATTCATTTCCTTAGTTGTATCCCAGCATTTAGCACATAATAGTCATTTTTATCAGAAAGTAATATATTGTAATATATTGTACATAATATAACATTGGCCTTCCAGGGGTGGAGCCATGGTGGCAGAGATCAGACAGGAGTCTCTGTAACCTTCTCTAACCTTCCCTCAAACCAACAACATATGAAGCCTCTACACTGATTTTGAAGCAAAAAAATCCACAATATCAGGAGGACAACACGATTCTAGAAGAAGATACTCTCGAAGAACTTCAAAACAGGTCTGTCTTAATTGGGCGGGGGGGGGGGGGGGTCTGCTGAACCCAGACTGCAGCACAGGGAGACCAGGGCAGGGAGCTGGAGCAGGGAGCTGGAACAGGAGTCGAAACAGGAGTGGGAGAATTGTGCTTTTCACACATCTGGGAGTCTTCTGGGGGCATCTTGGGCCAATATGTCCTGATTGTGGGCAGGTGGTTTGGAGGGTCTGCCTTTTGTGGGGGGTAGATTGTGAACCACTGAACCCCTGATGAGCATCGGACCTACCTGCCATTACACAACACCCTAGGGTGATCAATCAATCAGCAGGACTCATCAGCACCAGAAATAATTCAATCAGCAGAACTGCCCAGTTCCTGAAATAACTTAAATCAGCAGAACTGCCCCAGGGTGAACTAAAGCAGCTGTCCCACCTTTGCCTTAAACAGACCTCACACCTTTAAAAAAAATGAATAAAAAACCAAAAAGAGCTCTCATCATAGACAACTTTTATGGAGAGAGGGAAGAACAGACCTCAAGTCCTGAGGCCCCTAAAGGTAAAGCAATTCCAGAAAAAGCCCCAAAGAGAGACATAAATTGGTCTACATGTCACAAGGCTTTCTTTGAAGACTGCATAAAAAATCTTAAAAGACAGTTAGAAGAAACATGGGGAAACGAAATGAGATCACTGCAAAATAAAATAGAAAAAATGGAAAAAGAATGCAATGAATAAAAATATGTAATTGGTCAATTGCAAAAGAAACTAAAAACAGTAACTGAAGAAAATAAAACATTAAAAATTAGAATCGAACAATTGAAAATGAATGACTCATGAAGACTTCAAGAATCAGTCAAACAAAAAAAAATGAAAAGATACAGAAAAACATGAAATATCTCCTAGGAAAAAAAACTGACCTGGAAAATAGATCTAGGAGAGACAAGCTAAGGATTATAGGGCTTCCTGAAGGTCATGATGAAAAAAACTCTTGAGAACTATATTTATGTTATAGATACTTATAGAATGAGGGTTGATTTTATAAATCTATTATTACATTATGATTATGATATGATTACTGTGATTTTATGATTATTATGATATGATTATTGTGATTTTATCATTATTACGATATGATAAACTGAAAAAGAAATTAGAGGTAGAAAAGGGATAACACTGGAAGAAGAGGAAAAGGAGGAAAAAGAAAGGAAATTACATCACATGTAGAGGCAAAGAAAACCTATAATGATTGAAGGGAAAAAAGGGAGGGGAATGGGAATTGGGTTAATCTCCATCTCATCAGATTTTGCTCTGAGGGAATAATGGACTTACTTATAAGGAAACAGGAGGGAAAGGGGGAAAAAGGGGGTGGGTGGGGCTCTAAAGAGGAAGGATTGTTTGAGGGAAGTGGTTATCAAAAGCAAAATAGTAGGAAGGAGGGAAAGGGGATAAGAAAGAGAAAAGCATATGCTAGGGTAAATAAGATGGCAGGAAATACAGAATTAGTTATTTTAACTGTGAATGTGAATGGAATGAACTCTCCCTTAAAGCAGAAGCAGACAGCAGAGTGGATTAAAAACCAGAATCCAACAATATGTTGTATACAAGAAACACATCTAAAACATAGAGATACATA
>JAJPUD010033204.1:0-11489 GCA_023553655.1 Myrmecobius fasciatus
TATATGTCAGGTTGTTCATTAAGTTGTCTTTTCTCAGGAATACCTGAAAGTCTTTAAAATCATTAAAGGCTCCTCCCCTTTCTTCCATTCAGGATTATCCTCAGCTTTTCGAGGTAAATTATTCTTGGTTTCAAGCCCAGTTCCTTTACTCTTCAAAATGCAGCGGTCCAAGGGTTTTTTACTGTAGAAGTTTCTAGATCTTGTATTATACTTCCATTGTATTTAAATTGTTTTCTTCTTGTTGCTTGTAGTATTTTCTCCTTAACCTAGAAGCTTTGAAACTTGGCTATAATACTCCTATAAGTTTTCATCTTGGGATTTCTTTCAGGTGGTGATCAGTGGCTTTTTCTACTTTTATTTTTCCCTCATTTTAGTATTCCAGGGCAATTTTCCTCAACACTTTTTTGTAATATAATATCTAGATTCTTTTTTAAAAATCATAACTTTCAGCTAGTCCAACAATTCTTATATTAGGTCTCCTTGAACTTGTTTCCAAATCAGTGGTTTTTCTTTTTTCTTTTTAAAAATTTTATTAAAAGGGGCAGCTAGGTGGCGCAGTGGATAGAGCACCAGCCCTGAAGTCAGGAGGACCTGAGTTCAAATCTGTCTCAGACACGTAACAGCTGTGTGACCCTGGGCAAGTCACTTAACCCCAATTGCCTCAGCAAAAAAAAAAAAAAAAAAAAAAAAAAAAAATTATTAAAGCTTTTTATTTACAAAACATATGCATGGGTAAATTTTCAACACTGACCCTTGCAAAACTTTCTGTTCCAAATTTTCCCCTACTTCCCCCCACACACCCTTCCCTTGATGGCAGGAAGTCTCACACATGTTAAATATGTTCTTAAGAAAACAACTTAAAAACTGGAAATGGACCAGTTGACTTGGGATGGAGAGTGCCATCTGCACCCAGAGAAAGACTGTGGGGACTGAATGTGGATTACATTTTTTTCTTTTTTTAATCTGATTTTTCTTGTGCAGCATGATGGATGTGGAGGTATATACAGAGGAATTGCACATGTTTAATATATATTGAATTGCTGTCTGGGGAAGAGGGAGTGGGGAGGAGGGAGGAAAATTTGGAACATAAAGTTTTGCAAGAGTAAATGTTGAAAACTACCTTTGCATGTATTTTGAAAATAAAAACAACAACCCAGAATTGGACAAAGGGAATCTAATGATGTTATGATATCAAGAAATAAAACAAAATCAAAAGAAGGGGAAAAAAAAGAAGCAAATGTGACACATCTCATTAGAAAAACAACTGACTGATGGACGTGGCTCTCCAACAATGAGATGATTCAAACCCATTCCAATTGTTCAGTGATGAAGAAAGCCATCTACATCCAGGAAGAGGCTTGTGGGAACTGAGTGTGGACCACAACATAGCATTCTCAGTCTGTTGTTGCTTGCATTTTGGGTTTTTTTCGCAGTTTTTCTTTTCCTTCTTGATATGATTTTTCTTGGGTAGCAAGATAACTGTATAAATAGGTATTTTCTTTGAAATGGCTTTTTTCCCCCACTGAAAAAATTCTGGTTCCCTGATCTCCCTCTTGTGGCTGTGAATTTTAGCCCTCTGCCCTGGAATGGAACATGAAACTAGGTACTCTGCTCTCCTGGGGGTGCTCACAGCCAGCAGGTCCCTGTTGTGGGGAAGGTTTCACCCACAGTTCCTCCCTGATTTCCCATGCCAGGATTCTTCCTGGAGAGAGGCTACATGACTGCAAAGACTGTCGGCAGGCTAATTTTTAATTTTTCATCAGAGAAGTCCTATTAGAAAAAATGTATAAGTGTAATGACTGTGGAAAGGCTTTCTTCTGTAGGTCAGAATTTCCTTCCCCTCACTGGATTCATGCTGAGGAGAAACCATATGAACGTAACAAATGTGGAAAGATCTTCAGTCAAAGTCCCCCACTTACTTCTCAGCACAGAATTCATACCTCTGGCTGGAGAACAGAACTAATTTATCATCCAAGGGTTCATACCAGAAAGAAAGCTTATGTCAAGGATGTGGGAAGGCCTCCCATAAGTCAGGACGAACTTCCCACCACAGGATTCACACTGGGGAACGAATGTGAGAAGGCTTACAACAGAAATTCACCCCTTCCTTCCATTCACTCATCAGAGAAATCACAGATGGATGGATGGGTGGGCAAAAAACCGAAAACCAATCAACTATTCACCTGCTAAACACTGTACTGGAGATACCCTCACTCAAGGACCTTATAATAATGTGAGAAAGAGAGACATGGTCAAAGAAAGCCAATTTGGTTCTCAAAGTTATAGGGATGGCGTGGGGGTCACATAGGGAGTGTCTGACTATTGAGAAAATGGCCTGAAATGAAACATGGTGGGGACCTTCCTGAAAGAGTAGGCTGCCAGGGAGCCACCAGTCAGAATGCCAGAGCTGCGGAGCGGAAAGGGTTAAGCTCCCGGTACCTTTTGGGTCCTTGGTGTGGGCCGAGATGGCTCCTGGAGAGTACAGTGGCCTTTGGCAAGGGGAATTGACCCAAGAACCTATTCATATTGAAGAGAACCCTTATGAAGTAAAGGCTGATGGAACTGTCAGAATATTCTGGAGACACC
This sequence comes from Myrmecobius fasciatus, assembly GCA_023553655.1. Lineage (NCBI taxonomy): Eukaryota > Metazoa > Chordata > Mammalia > Dasyuromorphia > Myrmecobiidae > Myrmecobius > Myrmecobius fasciatus. The sequence goes on from JAJPUD010033204.1 coordinate 2,587, forward strand.
CCATTTCCCAGAGCTGAGGGGCAGCGAGCCGGCTGTGCCCCGGGCTTGGTATAACAACAGTCCACTACACTCTGGACAATCTGGCCCTCGGGCCAAGTGCATTGCTTGGACCCACACTGGGGGTTCACTGAGGGATTTAGCTCCCTTATTTTCCAGGCCGTCCATCACTGCTCACAATCCCTGTACTTGGTGACTCGTCTTCCTGTCACAGAGCTCTGCAGGGTGGTCATGATCCCCAAGACCTGAGACAATGACTGTTCCAATGGGACCCAACACAGCCGCCCTGTACCAAAAAATACCAGCCACGGGCCCCAAGAATGGCGGTATCATGCTCCAACCCACTTGCGGATCTAAGCGTCACCTTTCTCCAGCCTGACAAGCCCTCCTTCTCAGGACACGGGTGAGGATGGTCGCGTTTTTTCCTCACTCTGAAATCAATTCTGTGGCTGCTTTGGGTCTTGATCCACCTGTGTCGGGCCTGCTGTTGGCTCTGGCCATTCCCAGGTCAGAGATTGGTCTGGTGTGGACCGTGGACAGAAGGTGTACATTTCCATATGCACGCCCCATTGGCTTCGTCTGGGAGGCGTCATGATGTGGGTTCCGGCTAACCTCCCTGGGCCTCGGTTTCCACATCTGTCAGTTGAAGGGCTTGGTCCTTCCAACCCTGGAGCCATGATCCCATAACCCAGCAAAGGATTTTGATGTGCAGATTTTCTTTTCTCTTTGTTGCACTCTATTGAGATTTTCAAGTTCTAAATTGTCTCCCTTCACCCTCTCCCTCATCCCTAAGGTGGCAATACAGCATCAGTTTTTAATCCATGAAATCTTGCAAAACAAAGCTCCGTATTCACTAGCTGGGCATACGTTTTCTACCACGGTCAGTGTGCTGATTTGTTTTGCTTAATTATTACAAGACAGAAATCCATCCAGTCATTTTTCTTAAAGCCTCCATAAAAGGAATTCAGGCAGAATGCATCTAGCATTGACAATTCAAGATTCAAACCAAATCAAAGGAGATATCTGCAAAGCCCTGGGCCCGATGCCTGGCACACAGTAGGCACTGTCAAAATGTTTACTCCCTTCCCTTCCCAGACAGACTATCCCACAGAAGAAAGTGGTCAGCAGTGCCAAAGGCCCCAAAGAGGTCAGGGAGAACAAGGAGCAGAAAAAGCCACAACACTGGGCAGCTAAGAGGTCCCTATTGACTTTGGAGAGAGCAGTTTTGGTGGAATGAGGTCAAAAGCCAGTGGGAAGGGGTTGAAAAGAACTTGAGGGGCACAGTGGATAGAGCACAGGCCCTTTAGTCAGGAGGACCTGAGTTCAAATCCGGACTCAGACAATACTTCCTAGCTGTGTGATCCTGGCCAAGTCACTTAACTCCAATTATATGGGGGGGGGGGGACTTGAGAGGAAGAGGAGGCCCCACTGCAAGGAGCTGACACAAGGGCTGAGAAAATACAGGCTGAGAGTTAGCAAAGATGAAAGGGACAAGAGACATGGGTGTGCTTGTGGGCAGTGGAGAGAGGGAGAGATGGAAGATGACAGCATGAGTGCGAATGAGGCAACTGGTGAGGGGGCAGGAGAGGGTGAAGGAGGAGAGGGGTCTTTTCTACCCCTGAGAGGATGAGGGGTGAAGGAGGAGGGGCAGCCTTTGCAGCTGAGAGGGTAGGAGAGGGTGGCTGTGGGAGGTTTTCAGGAACCACTGGGAAGGGTAAGAGAGGGTACTGATGAGGGAGGAATGGAAAGGCTGTGGATCAGCATGTGTGGAGGAGTTTCGCTTGGCATAATCGGGATGGAGGGAGGTGAGGGAGTCAAGGGGACGGTGCACAATTCAATTGGCCACTCGGGGTCAAAATGGGGAGAGTCGCAAGTGCAAGGGAGGTGGCCTGGGACAGAACTGAGGGATCAAGGGATTGGAGATGAGATGATCATTTACGAACGGGGTAGGGGTGCCCACTGCTCCGGATATTTGACAGGAAGGCCAAGTTTCCTTTACAGAGCCAGAGGGTGAAAAATGGGGAAGGAGACAGAGGCTGGACAACGGGAGGGTGAAGGAAGACAGGTAGCGGGGGTGAAGGGTGAAGGAAGACAGGTAGCTGGGACATATCCTGGGGAGGCAGAGAGGCTGAGAGTACCACAGCGCCCTGCGGCCTGGGCCCCGTGGAGATGGAAGAGGCCAGGGGCCAGGCGCAGGAATTGGGGGTCTCCTTTCCATAGGATTTGGGGGTTCAGGCCCATTGCTCCCCATCGATGCCATCTTCGAACACATCCAAATCCTCAGAGCCACCCTCGGAACGCTATCGGCGCCTTTCCGACGTCCCGCTGCTCTGGCAAAGTCTACTTGCCTCGACCAGCAGCGCTGAGGTTTCCCTTATTGGGACCCTGCACCCGAGCTGTAAACTGCGCTCCAATTCGTCCTTGGTCCTTACTGACCAGAAGGGGAGGGGTGCTAAGGGGAACCAGGCCCAGCTGCAATCCCGGAGGTAACGGCGGTTGGAGGGTAGGGCTTTGTAAGGGAGGACCAGGGAGAGCGGGTCCGGCTGGTGGAGGGCATTTCCGAATCCTTGACCTGGGAGCTCCGGGCAGGTAAGCAGGCCAAGTCAGGGTGGTTTGGGCTTCTGGCGGGAGCCATTTAGGAAGGAAGGTTCTGCAGTCCGGTCCGGGGCTGGGCTGAGCCTCGAGGAGCGCCTCAGGCCCTTCAAGCTCCCTCCTCTTCCTCCTCCCCCATTCTCTCTGCACTAGGAGGATCGCTGGCCCAGGCAGTCCGACCCCTCTGCCTCATCCCTCTACACTTGGGACGCCCACCCTGCTCGGGCAGAGACCCGTCCCCACCCCCAGCTCACTTTCTCCTCCTACCCCGGCCTGGGGTCCGGATTCTGGCTCTCAGAGCTCGCCTTCTCCTTCCTTCCCCCCTCTCAAAACCCCCTTTCTGATCCCAATCTAAGAAAGGAGGCAACCCCCCCTCCCCCACCCTAGGGAACTGAGAGAGGGAAGGAAGGAGCCGCAGGGAAGCTCGGAAAGCCGCCAGGGAGGGCCCCCGCTGAAGCCTGGCGGGCAGAGCCGGGAGCTAGAGGGGAGTCGGCGTGGGACAGGGCCTGGCCGCTCTCCTTCAGCCTTCCTCCTCCTCCTCCTCTTGGCGGCACGGAAATAAAAGCGGACGAAGGCTGCTCCCTCAGCCCAGCAGCTTTTCTCCGGCCCATCGGGTTTCCTTGCCCCGGTCCTTCCCTCGCAGGCCCAGTTTGTTGGGGGGAGACACTACAGACCTTAGCTGGAACCTGAAAGCCAGGACCCCCGGCTCCCTTCCCTGCCCCCAAAAAAGGGGCGCAGGGAGGGGGAGGGGCGAAGTCAGTCCCACGTGATCCCGTGGACTACCGCCTCCTGAAGCTGCGCCTTCACCCTATTGGCCTCTTAGTGCCGGGCCCTGCCCCGGCGGGGCTGGGGGGGGAAAGGGGGAGCTCTAGTTTTTACTAGTATTCATTGTTCTAGTATTCATTGGCTGGGCCCGCCCCCGTGTTTTCATACCCACGTGAATCTTTCACATTGGCCAGTCTGCTCAAGAGGTCCATCCCCCTGGGGCCCTCTGCGAACTCCAGTTCCACGCAACCCCCTTTCATTGGTCTTTTCAACTGCCGGTCGCCCGACCACTTTACGTTCTCTGCTCTTATGGGTTCATTTTTCCAAGAACCCGCCCTACACCCCTTGCTGACTGGGCAGCCTGTCCTCCGATTCATGCTTTTCCATCTTGAGTCACTGGATTCACGCAAACCAATCTCCCGACCTTTGATTGGCCCCGGCCTCCAGAGTCCCACCCCGTTAGCCTATCACGCCCTCTGATTGGATGCCATGATTATTCCATGAGGAAGGAGTCCTTGGGTGGGATGGCTTTGAATTGGTCAAAGAGCGCGTCACGCAAGGGGCGGGGCATCGCTCTTCGAATTGGTCCGTTTGTGTTTGGGGCGGGAAGAGTTCCACGTCCTTTGTAGTCATTGGCTGCTCGCCTCAGGGCGCGAGTGGGGCGTGCTCCCCTCTGGTCCGTGGATTGGCCAGTTTACTGGAGGCCGGGATGGGGTGGGGGAGTAAGGGGGCGAGCCCCCATTAAAGGTACAGGAGGCGGCAAGCCCGGCAGCGGCGGCCGGCAGAGATGGCGCAGCGGGGCCTGGCGGCCGAATTCTGGCAGATGCCGGCGGTGACGCGCGCCTACACGGCAGCCTGCGTGCTGACCACAGCGGCCGTGGTGAGACCCCGCCTGGGGGTACCCCGCTGCTCGACCCCCGCTTGACCCCCTCCCCCCAGAGCCCGGGTCCTCTCGTCCCCTCCGCCCCCAGCCCCCCACGTCTGCACACCCCCTCCCCTAGCCCCCCTGTCCGGCCTGTCCCCAGCCGGCTCTCTGGCGTGTCCCCGCAGCAGCTGGAGCTCATCACCCCCTTCCAGCTTTACTTCAACCCCGACCTCATCTTCCGCAAGTTCCAGGTGAGTGGCCGGGTCCGGGGGCCAGGGGGTCCCCCCGTTTGCCCCGGCCCGCAGCCCTCACTGCTCCTCCTCCGCAGGTCTGGAGGCTCGTCACCAACTTCCTGTTCTTCGGGCCCCTGGGCTTCAGCTTCTTCTTCAACATGCTCTTCCTGTATCCTTGGCAAGGGGCCGAGCCCCCGGGGCGTTCTGGGGGAGGGGGGCTGCCGGTTCCAGCCCCTCCTCGGCCTGTTTCCGATAGCGCCCCAGGTACAGGTACTGCCGCATGCTGGAGGAGGGCTCCTTCCGGGGCCGCACGGCCGACTTCATCTTCATGTTTCTCTTCGGGGGAGTCCTCATGACAGTATCCTTTTTGCCCCCCTTGGTGAGTGGGGGAGGAGCCGCAAAAGGGGGGGGGCACCTCCTCGCCGGGACTGGAGGGTGGTCAGTATGGCCGCCCCCAGCCCTGGAGGGGCGGAACTCTGGCCTTTGCCCCCCAGAGACCCTCTAGGTGAGCCTGCGGTGGAGCTGGGGCGCCAGGGCCGGGGGCCCCGGCCTGCGTGCCCGCCCGCCCCTCCTTGACTCCAGAGCTCGCAGCTCTTCGGGCTCCTGGCCAGCCTCTTCTTCCTGGGCCAGGCCTTCACCATCATGCTGGTGTACGTGTGGTGCCGCCGCAACCCCTACCTGCGCATGAACTTTTTTGGCCTCCTCAACTTCCAGGCGCCCTTCCTGCCCTGGGTGCTCATGGCCTTCTCCCTGCTCCTGGGCAACTCCATCTTGGTGGACCTGCTGGGTGAGCGGGGGAGGGGGGTGCGGAGGGTGCCAGTCCTACAGGCCCCCTGCTGGGAGAGGAGGAGAGGTGGGGGTGCCAGTCCTATAGGACCCCCTGCTGGGTGAAAATAGTAATGAGAATGCTGGTCCTGCATGCCCCCCTGCTGGATGAGCCAGAGGGGTGGGAGTGCCAGTCCTGCATGCCCCCCTGCTAGGTGCTGTGGCCAGGGAGAGAAGGTCCTAGGGGGAGAGAAGAGGGTCCTTTTCTGAGTGGGGCTCTAATGCCCCCTGCACTGGGTAGGGACAGGTGGCCCCTGCTCCTAGAGGAGAGGGGATGGGTCTTAGGACCCCTGAAGGTTTGATTTTGCCCGTTCCCAGGCCTGTGCCTTCCCTCCCTGACCATCTCTGTTATCCTCTCCCCCCCCCACCCCAGATGCCCATAATGAACCCGCTCTCCCCCCCCCCGCTCAGGGATTGCTGTGGGACACATCTATTACTTCCTTGAAGATGTCTTTCCCAACCAACCCGGGGGCAAGAAGCTCCTGCTCACCCCGAGCTTCCTGTGAGTACCAGGAACTGGGACTGGGGCCCGATCCCCCCCATCCCCCCAAGTCCCAACCCCGTGGTTCTCGTCCCCTGGCCCTGCAGGAAGCTGATCTTCGATGCCCCTGAAGAGGATCCGAATTACAGACCCCTTCCCGAGGAGCGGCCGGCCGTGGACCCCGGGGACCAGCAGTGACCGCTCCCTTCTTCCAGCCTGGAAAAGATGGGCCTGTGGCTCTAGCCAGCCCCCGGGCCTCCCCTCTCCCACACCCAGCCCATGCCCGGTCCCCCCCCCCTGGGAAATGAGAGTGGTGGGATGGGGCAGAGGGTGAATCTAATAAACACTTGGCAGCCTCCATGCAAATCTTGGCTTCCGGAGCCTTCCTGCACGAGGCTGGCGCTTCTCTGGGCAGCTGGCAGCCCGCGGCCGGCCAGAACCCTCGGGCCCTCTCCGAGCTTCTCCCAGGGAAGGCGATTCTGTCCCCCATTTATTTGGAGCCACCCTGGTGATGCAGGGGTCTCCTTGGTGGTGCAGGGGTCACGGGTCAGCTTCTCCCTGGGAGAGCGGGCAAGCAGGGCCCAGGGGCTCCCTGAACCGTGGAGAGCTTGTTCCTCCAGGCCGGACTGCCCACCTGCATCCTGGAGGGAGTGGCAGGGGTGGGTGGGGAACTGGAGGAAGCAAGTACTCCTTGCTTTAGCTGGCCTCTGCAGGCCTACGAGGTATCCTGGGCAAGTGCCCCTTCAATTGGCACCCCAACCCTGACCTCCAGCACGTGCTGAATAAACGCTTTTTCACTCCAAACCTTTGAGGACCCAGCCTCCCCCTTGGGCACGGGCTCCTGCCAACGGCCAGACCTTTGCCCTCCAGGGGAGGTCTGCCATGTCCCTGGCACCCTCTCTGCCCCCCCAGGGGTCCAAGGACGATCCCGGCCCTGGCCTCCCCAGCTGGTCCCCAAACACTCACTCCCTTGCTGGCCGTGCAGGTGGGGGAAGGGACCCTCCACACCCACTCCTGGGACGAGGGTCAGGTCCATCCTGCCCTGGGTGCTTAGGAGGCCCCCAAGGGGGCACGGAGCTGGTGTCAGGAAGCCCATGGCAACGCCTGCCTTGAGGTGGGCACTGAGCCCTGTGTTCCCCCCAGTGAGTGCCAGCCGCAGCTAAGGAGTGAACCCCCCAGATTCTCTTTATTTAAAAAACCTTCCTAGCTGTGCCAGGGACACCTATACACACAAACAGAAGCCTGGCAGACCCGACGGCCTTGCCGCACCCCCCCGACCCGGGCCAGGGACCGAGCCCACGGCCAGGCTGGGCAGGGCAGCATGACGGAGGCCCCGCTGAGGGCGGCCCCCTCCCCGCAGCCTCCTCTGCCCGCCGAGAAAAGGAGAGGGGCCCCATCTTCAGAGACGTGGCGGTGAGGGCCGGTGGGCAGCTACCAGGCGGGCGCGGTGTTGGCCAGGCGCCTCATCCTCCTGGGGAGCAGAAGGGACGGTCAGCGCGGGCCCCGGCCTTCCCGCTCGTGCCCTCCCCCCACCCTCCCCCTCTGGCCGGGCGGGGTCAGGGCACCTGGTGTTCCGGTCCTGGTCCCGGATTTTCTTCTCCATCTCGGCGTCCGTCAGGGTCTCCAGGAGGGGGCACCACTGGTCGGCGTCACCGGTGTTGCGAATGGCGATCTCCACGGTGGGCAGGGGGTTCTCGCTGAGGGAAGGCAGACCCCCGAGTTGCACAGGCCTTGCCTCCAAGGCCCAGGTCTGAGGAGCCCCCCCCGGGCCTAAGGCCCCCCCTCTCTTCGGCGTCCTCTGCCTGGGCTGGGCTCCTGCCCTCCACTAGCTCCCCTCTCCCAGGGATCCCCACGGATTCCTGGCAGGGGTTGGAGGGCAGGAGGCAGCAAGCCGCCATTCTGGCCAGGAGGGGGGCAGACCTCTGCACCCAGGAAGGGCATCTCCACCCTGGGAATGCCCCTCCCTGAGAGCCGAGCCCCACTCCCGCCGGCCAGCCCCCGAGACCCCAGGGCCCCAGCCCGACCTCTGCAAGAACTGCTGTGGGGCAGCACCCCAGGCCCACCCTCTCCAGGGTCCAAGGCCTCCCTGCCCTGGGGGCCCCGACGCCACCCTCTGGTTGGCCTGGTTTGGGGCCCCCTCCCCTCACCTGAAGGCGTAGGTCTTCTGGTGCCAGCTGAGCTGGCCGCGGATGCTGTAGGCGATGGTGGTCACAAACTCGCCCCCCAGGCCCAGCTCGGAGCAGAGCTTCAGGGCGAACTTCTCGGGGGAGTTCTCCTTCTCCGACATGTCCCACTCGAATTGGTCCACCAGGGAGATGTTGCCCACGTGGATGTTCAGCTACACGCAAAGGGGGGGGGTCAGGGCCCGGCCCCGGCCAGAAATCCCCCCCCCGAGCACCCCCCGCCCCCCACCTTGATGATGACTCGCTGGTCCGACTGGTCCTCCAGGAGGCTGTCGGTGGGATAGGACTCGATCTGCTGCCGGATGGCCGAGGCGATGGCGGGGACGAAGGTGAGGGGGTTCAGGTCGAGGTCGTCGCAGAGAATCTCCGAGAACATTTCGGGGGTCATCAGCTTCTCTGTGATCAGAGGGGAGGGGGAGCCCGTGAGCCCCCAGCCCCTGCCCTTTCCTGCCCAGGACGCTCCGTGGGGGAGCACGCTGGGGGCTGGGCCTCCCCATCCTGCGGGTGACCTGACGGATGGCAGCCTGGCGATGCATTCTGGGTGCGGGGCCCCAAGGCAGCAGGAGCCCTGCCCCGCATCTCATCCTCCGCAGGCCGGGCCCAGCCCGCCCTCGCACCCGGCAGTCCAGGACAGAGCGAGTGCCCAGGGCCGGGGATCTGGACCGCTGGCAAGACAGCTGGGTCCGAGGCTTCAAGACCAGCTTCACCCCGGGACCCCGCGCCTAGATCTGCCTCCCCAGGGGCGCACGGAGGTGGGCAAGGGGCAGCAAGCCCAGTGCAGGCTGAGTCGCACTCCCGGCCCGTTCCCTTCCCGCCCTCAGAACCACCATCTTGGGCTGAGCTGGGGGCAAGGGGGGCAGCCCACCCAGCTCTAGGGCCACCTCGGCCATGAGTCGCCGGGTCCTTCACTGGCCAGGGCACCCCGTCACATGACAACTGAAGGGAGGAGCCCAAAGGATGCC
>JAJPUD010033205.1:0-11488 GCA_023553655.1 Myrmecobius fasciatus
GCATTTTTTACTGCACCACATGAAATGATGTGAAGAAAAGTTCCAGAGAAACCTGGGAAGATTTGTATGAGCTGAGGCCAAGTGAAGTGAACTGAAACAAGGAGAATGATTTATACAATAACAACACTGTAAATAAAGACAATTTTAAAAGCCTCAGGAGAGGATCAATGTCTGGACTCAAATCCAGAATAAGACATGTCTCTGGACACGGCCAACACAGGAATTTCTACCTTTCTCTCTTTTTGAAAGTAGCTATCGCTTTGAAAGGACGCCACCATCCCCCAGTCCCTCAGGCTCCCCACCTAGTAGTCCTTCGGGATCCTCCCCTGCCCCAACCAAGCCCGTAGCTGAGGTCTTTGCAGTACACCCAGCCCCCTCCTGCCTTTCCCGACGGGATAAAGAAGTGCAGGTCTTTCCTCTGGCTGCTTCGCCTGTCTGGAAGCTCCCCCTTCCCTGCTCCTACCAATGACCTCCCTGGCTTCCTGCAGATCCTAACTCAAATCCTGCCTTCTACAGGCTGCCTTCCCCAGCCGAGCACCTGCAGCACTTAGCCCGGCACATGGAAGGCACTTAATAAAATGTGGAGTGATTTGGCTGACTGAAGAAAAAGGAAAGGTGACGGGAGAGAAGGTCAGCAGGGCCCTTGATGAGGAGGGAGAAGTCCCAGAGCCTTTAGGGCACCTACAATTAAGGCATGGCCCCTCCTCGGGGGCAGAGGAGATGGAAGAAGGACTTCCTCTGGTCAAAGAGAAGGACTATCTGTTACAAACAGGAAAAGGAAGAAGAAAGTAGGTGATGATGTCCAGGGATCCCGAAAGAGCGAGTAAGGGGCAAAGTCCTTGCCCTCTGGGGGAAGCAGGAGGGCCTCTGCTGGGCCCCACAGCATGCTTGAACCTCTGACTTTCTGGGGTCCAAAGGTTCTTCCAGCCCTGGCATGCCAGGCTTTAAGGCCTCTTTAATAGGCTCTGGTCGAAAGTCCTTTTCAGTTCTGAAATTCTCTTTTTAAGGCGTCTTACAACTCAGTGTCTGCACATTCTCAGACCCCTCCAGCTCAGACTTTGTATTGGTGCTATTTGTTAGGAGCACTATGTAATGCTTGTTAGAGCACAGCAGAGCTATTACCTAAATTAAAGTCTGAAATTATCTGCAGATTTAAATTATTCAGCTGAACACTAAGTACTGTATGCTAGACAAGGGGGAGTCAGAGATAAATAGATCTGGGTGCTTACCTCCCAGAGCTTATAATCCAGGAGGGTAAGAGAAGACTGTAAGCCACGAACACAAATACAAACGGGTGCATATAATACAGGGTTAAAGGATGAGATGAGGAAACGACCCCTTCCAGCTAGAGTGAATTAGGCAATGAGAACATGACCTTGTGAAAGGGGACTGAGGCACTCTCTGAGGCTTAAAGTACTATAAAAACCCAAGTGATTACTGCTCTCTGAGAGACACCAACCAACCGCCTGCACTGCTTGGCTCTAGCCGAAGCCTGGGGGCCTTTGGCTAATGGTACCTGGGCTACAACTGCTTCCCCTCAGACTCCATTTTGAACCTATCTTAACTCATGCTCTTCTCTCAAACCTAGCCCGGCTTCCTCATGTGTTCTGAAACTGCCGATCCTCCTCTCTCTTCAGTCCAGCCAACCCTTCTGCCAAAGTCTAAACTTTAGCTCAAGCAGCCATTCAGTTATATTTAATAGAAAGTAAATACTTTGGGAGGGGGGAAGGAGGGGAGATACTCCTAATATGACTACTGTTAAATTTAAAGTATTTGCATGTGAATGAGATGTTAAGACTGTTTAATATATCAGGAGATAGGATTTTCTTTTTCAAAGACCAGCTGTTTCATCTATTCAGTGGAAAAAAAACAAAAACAAAAACAAAAACAAACTAAAATTCAACAGTAGCATTATTTCCATGCAGCATTTTTCCTTTGATACTCACTTAGGAGGGCATAAAACTAACTCAAGGAACTCCTCAATCTTGTTCACATCCGTTTTGACTTCATTGTTGAAAGTTATAAATGGTGGGTGAGTCCCTGGAGCCAAGTTCTGCAGGTCTGCAGGTTTCCTAATAAAATGGAAAAAAAGAAAAAAGTGTCAAAATCTAATTACTCCTTCTCAATCAGAGAATGGGATGAAATTTATTTCTTTAATTAAATGAGTTGTCTCTAACTTTACTTGGATTAAAAATAAATTTGCATTATACTGAATAAGTACATTATGAAGGTATGATGTTTTTCATTATAGTGAATTTTCAGGATTGAATTGATAATCTTAATGAATTTCCCCAAACATACTTTATTGCATAGTCCAATATACAAGCATTCCAAGTACTATTTACTCTTAATCATTCCACCATCAAGCCAGAACTTCACTTTTGATAGTCCAGTCTTAGAAGGAAATGAGAAAACTTGATGAATTAAGTCCTCTACATAGGCTATGCTGTCCATATGCCTTTTCAAATCAAGCAAATATTTTGCAGCAAATAAAATAGAATCTAGTCTTCATCTTTTTTAAAAAATTGAAAATTCTAACTTTTCTTTGACTTTCTATTCACCTCCTTCAATCATGACTTTTTCATTAGGTACTACTGGAAATAATAGAGAGTATGTATATGTGTGTGTGTGTATGTGGTGAAGAAGAGCAAGAGATTTAAAGTTTAAAAAGATCTTAGAACACAAAATGGTTTAACTGGAGGGGACCTCAGAAAGTATCCACTCTGAAGTCCCTCATTTTACAGATTAGGAAGCTGAGACTCATGGAGGTTATGTGACTTTCCTAGTTACAGGTAAGTAACCAGCAGAAGTGATACAAACATTAAACCTAACAAAAAATTCTATGAAAATAGGAATGTTGAATTTAGAAAACAGGAGTCAACAAGGCATGCTATTTGGGAAGCAACATGAAAGAATACTAGATTTGTAGCTAGGAGCTGTGAGGAGTGGTCTCTTCATTGTTCTGACTTTAGGTTTCTGTGATATAATGAAAAGAGCCTTGGATTTGGAATCCAGAAGGTATGAGGTAAAATGGGATAATACACAACTGGTTTTTTGGAAGCAAAGTCCCAGGAGCTATTTATTTTTCATCTAAATTATCTCTTTAGAAAGTTTTTTGCAGTTGTAGACCCTATTATTCTAGAAAAATGGAAATAATACTTACGTCACCTCCTTTTAGGGGTTGTGGATCAAGAGACATAAGATGTAGGAAACAGCGTGTAATAATAAAGCTCCCTATAAATGTAATTTATACTTAAGTCGGGAGGTGGACTAGAAAACTACAGACAGGCAAAAGAGGAACCGGGGGCACTTGCCCTTTGTTACTGCCTTCCACTTATCATTGAGACCACCTGCTTTGCCTTCCCATGGTTACTGAAAAGTGGTCATCCTGTGTATGTTAGTCTGTCTCTCTCTGTCTCTGTCTCTGTCTCTCTCTCTCTCTCTCAGCTTCAGGTATTTCCTCCTGCATTGCCTGTTCTCACTTTGGCTCCAGGAATGGGCAAGCACTGCTCAATAGCTCAGAAATTCAAAGACTTGAAGCTTTTAACTTTTCTTAGCTCAATATTCAAAAGTGAGAAGTTGTTTCATTTTGTTTTTTAGGGAGGAGGAAGAGGCTGATGATGAGAAAGGAAACTGAATGTTTGAATGAAGGTAAGGGGCTGTTCACTGTGCATCATTCGTATAAAATAGAGAGAGCAGAAATCCCATTCATGGAAGAGGCTGATTCTAGAATGGTCCAGTAAGACTTGTTTTTAAATCTGCAGTAGGAAAACTAACTTAACTTTACATATACAAACTGAGATCCCTCAAAATTCTTTAGCAATACTTGTCCAGTCCAAATTTTAACAAGTAATATCTGCCCATTGTTTTATGACAAACTGAAAGGTCAATAAAACTTAGAAAGCCATAAGGCAAATCTAGAAGCCAAACCATCCCAACAAAAAGCAGTCTCGAAGCTACCTAGCAACACTTGACATTTAACAAATTCTTTCCTTAGAGCAAGCTTCAAGGCAGGTAATGCATGCTTTATCACTATGTAATGCATGCTTTATTACTATTCTACAAAACTCAGCTCAGTATCTTTTCCCCAAAACTTCCTGATTCCTTTTGATGACACTGCCATTTTCATCAGCACCTTTCCAGGGCACTACCAGGTCAAAGCTCAGGCATCCTCAGTCTCAGCTTCTCATTCTTTCTCACTCCACATAACCAATCTGTCAATTTATGCCCATCCAAGGAAGTGGGAATTGAGTGGATGCCCATCAATTGGAGAATGGCTGAATAAATTAGAGTATGTGAATATAATGGGATATGATTGTTCTATGAATTTCTATGAAACAATAATAATCCATTACATACATGAGCAGGCTGATTTCAGAAAAGTCTGGAGGGACTTACAAGAACTGATGCTGAGTGAAGCAGAACCAAGAGAATATGGTACAGAGTAACAACAAGATTATGTGACTCTGATGGACTTGGCTCTTTTCAACAATGAGGTCATTCAAGGCAATTTCAATAGACTTGTGATGGAAAGAGCCATTCACATCCAGAGAGAGAACTATGGACATTGTATGTGGATCAAAGCATAGTAGTTTCACCTTGTGAGACACAGCAGGACTTAATAAAGTTGGAAGGACCTTGACTGGCCATCATGGCTACCTCATGAACTGGCCGTCCAGCCTCCACCTGTGCTTCCCAGTAGCATCCCATTTCTTCTCAAGGCAGTCTGCTTAATTTTTAAACAGAGTTAATTGTTAGGGATTTTTTTTCATGGCATCAAGTCTAAGTCAGCTTCTTTGTTATCCCCAGCTATTCCTGAAGCCCTCTTCTCTATGACACTTTGAAGATGGCAGCCCTAAAGTGTATCTCTCCAGGTTAAATGTATCTGAAGGAGTGTCACGTTAGACTTCTGCTTGGCCCTTGGGCACAGAGGACAAGGCAAAAACTGATGAAGGGCAGATTTACCTAAGGGAGAGATTTGGGCCACGTGGTTCTCCCTTCCTGGGGCCTGGAGGTGGGGCTGGATGCTGTCGAGGCAAATCCACTCATGTACAGAAGGCATCGTTGCCAATTAGAACTCTTCCAATATTAAAATTCTGAACCTCAACAGGCTTACTGTCAGGTTAAGAGGAAGCACTTTACAATCCTTCAAGTGATACAAAAACGTCCGTGATTGTCACTAGTGTAACAGTTATTTTTCGTTTGTTTTGGTTTTTGCTGAGGCAATTGGGGTTAAGTGACTTGCCCAGGATCACACAGCTAGGACATGTTAAATGTCTGAGACCAGATTTGAACTCAGGTGCTTCTGACTTCAGGGCTTGGTATAGTGTCTCAGTTATTAAAGGCACAAGGAGCAAAACTCAAGCCTTGAAATAAGAGCAGATTCCCTTCTCATGGTTTGATTGTTTTTGTTTGTAAAATTCTAAAAGTGATAAATTATTCTTTTCCTTCTGCTTTGGTTCTAGATTAAAGAAAGGAGAAGTTGGGGGGAGGGGAAACAAAGAATAGCCAGAGAAGGAAGCAGGAAGAAAAGTCAAGAAAAGGGAATAGAAGTGAAAGAAGATAGTAAAGGATGGGGGGAATTAATGTTGGAAAGGAAGAAAAAGAGAGCGGGAGGAAGGGAGGAGAGGAAGAAGAGGAGAGCAGAGAGTTAGAAAATGGGCATCAGTCACCTCAATTAAAACTGAACTCAATGTGTTTAAAACAGGTGTTTTGTTTCAGCCAGTCCAGTTCCAAGCCATTTAATGAAAATCTAGTTGTAGTTCATTGGTCTTCCAAAAGGAGAAAGACAAAACACTTAACATGTAATGATGGTGTTTTCAACCCTAATTTTTGTACATCATAAAAGCAAATCCATTAAAACAATAGATTCACAAAATAAGAGTTAAGAGAACTCTGGATTCAAGCATTAGCATGCCAAAATTTTCTATTTCTGTTGCTTGCATCATCCATCCAACATTCTGATTCCTGTGAGGGCTCTGGTAAGTGACACGCTGAAAAGATGTCTGTCTCGATGGGATCAAAAGGTATTGTGCATTTGTCTATTCTGAGATAACCTTGAAAGATGTTAACTGATTTTAACCAGTTAACACACTACTGAAGATACAATAAATACCTCTATAAACACTAAAAGAATGAGAGTTCCTGCCCAGAAGCTGAGATTCCACAGGAGTGTGATCACACATGAGCAAGATCTGCTCTAGAAGGGGAGGAAAGATGGAACTGAAACAAAAGAGATGTAGGAAAAAGATGAAGGTGCTTTCTGTTGGGAGACAGGAAGAAGGAGGTTTCACATCTATAGAAAAGAATTTCTACTGGCAGAAGAGGAAGGAGGCAGAGCCCTGCAGAAAAACTGAGAAAGCCTCTGTAAAATATGGCCATGGACGCCAAGCTGGAGAGTGGGAAGTCCCATCTGGCTGGAAATAAAGCCGAAGAGCCGAGACCACAGGGGACCAGACTCAAACTGCCACCGGGAGATACAAACACCCCAGGCACAGCTAACAGGGGCTTTCCTGACTCCGGGAGGATTCTGTCTGGGGGCAGGGGCAGGGAAAAGGGACAGAGATGTTAGAAGAGAAAGAGAATCGAGAAAGCCTGACAGAAAAAGCCCAAGAAGGGACAGCAAGTCCAAAAAGCTGGGCTCGATTTCCATTGGCCGACCAAGAGAAAGCCAGCAGGTGTTCTTCAGCGAGGTCCCCCCCATCGCTGCATCAGGGCAGCCATCTCCCAGCAGCCTCAGACGAACCCCCAGCCGCTGCTCAGGTCCTTGGCAGGTGTCAGCTGCGGGCACACTGACAGCCTGGGCACTGTGGCCCCCGAAAGCACTCACTACCAGGCAGCGTTCCCACTTTGGCTAAGTGACCAAACCGGCCTTCATCCGAGAAGTGCAGTGTCTGAGCCCGGGGAAACAGGGCCAGGAAGGACAAGTGGGAGCCCTGGAGGCTGCAGCCCTGAGACTCCCCAAAGGGTGGCCTTCAGGAAGGGGCTGGAAATGCGTCTGTGCCACAGGCTGTGTGTGGGCCCCAAATTCTGCAACTGCACTGGAGATGAAGCTAACTGCAGAAGCATCGCTCCCTAGAGAAGGGCTGACTGTGCCCCACATGGGCAAGCAAAGGCTTCACGCCCAGCCTGGCCACTTCCCGGCAGCATCGATTCCGTCAGGGCCTTTTCTTGAAGGCCCAGCCCCTGTTGGGGCTTCTCCTAGGGAAGATGAAGAAGTACAGCAGCCTTTTGTGTAACAAAGAAGGGGAAGCCTATGCATTAGGGAATGGCTGCAGAAAGCCCAGCTACATTAATGGAATGGACAATACTGTGCTCTAAGCTGAGGCTTCTAAAACTTTTCCCACTCATGACCGCTTTTCACAGGAGCAATTTTTACATGACCCTGGGTAGATGGGTTGTAGAATAGTTAGACAAATTAAACACTTATGGATAATAAATCATAATTTTGTGATCCCCCTCCTCCCCATTCAGTTACATAGTTTTAAGAATCTGGGCTTTACAATTTGGAGCTATGCTCAAAAAGTTATCAAACTGTGCATCCCCTTTGACCCAGCAGTGTTTCTATTGGGCCTATATCCCAGAGATCTTAAAGGAAGGAAAGGGCCCCACATGTGCAAGAATGTTTGTGGCAGCCCTTTTTGTAGTGGCTAGAAACTGGAAACTGAATGGACGCCCATCAATTGGAGATTGGTTGAATAAATTATGGTATATGAATGTTATGGAATATTATTGTTCTGTAAGAAATGACCAACAGGATGATTTCAGAGAGGCCTGCAGAGACTTGCATGAACTGATGCTGAGTGAGATGAGCAGAACCAGGAGATCGTTGTACACGGCCACAATACTATATGACGATCAGTTCTAAGGGACATGACTCTCTTCAACAATGAAATGCTTCAAACCAATTCCAATTGTTCAGTGAAGAAGGCCATATACACCCAGGGAGAGGGATTTGAAGTGTGGACCACAACATAACATTTTCATGTTCTCTATTGATGTTTGCTTGCACTGTATTTCCTTTATCGGATTATTCTTTCTTATAGATACGATTTCTCCTGAACAAAAAAAATGATGTGTGGCAATAACTATACATATATTTGATTTAAGTATTCTAACATAATTATCATGTAGTGGATATCCTGCTATCTAGGGGAGGGGTGGGGAGTAGGGGGTAAAAATTTGTAACAGAAAGCTTTGTAAGGGTTAATGTTTAGGAATTACCCATACATATGTTTTGCAAATAAAAAGTATTAATAATCAAAATAAAAAAATAAAAAAAGAATCTGGGCTTTAAGCAATGATGAAAGAAAACATTACAGAGAAAACTAGAACTCATATAAAGGGGTGCAGTGACCTGGGCAGAACCTAACAATTTATGGCCAGATATACTGTAAAGAAAAAAATCTTGGAAAGACTCCAGAGCTCTGACCAGAGAGTGGGGCTAAAGCAGCATGGTGACCAGCTCCTGACAGCAACAGACTCAAGATACAGAATGAGATGTGTTGGTGGACACAGCCAATGTGGGAATATGCTTTGCTCTGAATATTGGTACAAGGGTTCTGTTTTCTTTTCTTTTTTTCCCCCCAAGTTAGAGAGGAGAATAGGGGTAGAATGGGAGACAGAACCAGGATAGGGCTGGGGCCCCTCCTTACAGAGAGAAGGAAAAAAAGTAAAGTAAGGAGATCAGAGAGAAGCAAGGCAGCTCTTACCATTTCTCAAGAGCCCAATTCTATCTCTGAACAAAACTCTCCTGACTCTGTGATTCCTTCCGGTCCTCCTTTTTTAACCTTTTTTTTGTGTGTGTGTGTGTTCAAGTTCAGAATTTAAGTAAATCTATAAAGAGACATTTGGGCTGGAAGAACTCTAATTTCCTTTCAGCTCTAACATTCTATGAGAACATGGCTAAATCAGAAACACTTTGAAAACAAAACAAAACCCTGAAGCCTCCTAAAGCAACAAACCATTCAAGTGGCAAAAAGAGGCAAATAGCACGGCTTCCAGAGCTGTTTCTATTCTGTCCCTTTTTTCAGACTGTTTCTCATAAATAGAAATCAATTCCTGAATTCTGTGTCACTGCTGTGTAATTACTTATGAACAAAACTGATCCCTGTATATTAAAACCAATTAATTGTGGGTGAGTTCACTAATCAGAAACAATTGCATTCATAAGAGCGCTTCCTGGTGAGCCCCTTCCAGCTACAACTACAGGTTTCTGACCAATACCAAGAATGTCTCAGAGTGTGAGGTTAGCCCAAGTTCTGCCGGGTGCTACCCCAAGCTGCAAAGGCCTTGTGTTGAGGTCCGGTGCCAGGACACTAGGAGTCGGGGAGCCTCAGCCTCCTCCTCAGACCTTTAGGCTGGTGCTCTGACCTGCCCCAGGACCCTTCTGGATGTGGGCCACAAGGTGATGAGTTCTGATCTCCCAGGAGTTCCCCATTCCAATCCCATCAGTCACAAGCTGCCCAACCGGCAGGAGAAGCTCTGCAGGGTTGCTGGCCCAAGGCCGGCATGCTAACAGTTCCCAGGTCCCTCTCACGAGCCAGCTGGGGCCTCTGGGTGAGCTGCACTTACTCATCGTAGCCGTTATCTGTGCAAGAATGGCTGGGAGGCTTTAGGGCTGCAGAGCACCTTACGTGCAGGACTTCATGTCACCCTCGAACAACCCTGTTTGGTTGGGGGACGAGTGCCCCCACCACAGTAAGGAGGAATACAGGTCTCAAGAAGTCCACGACTCTCCAGACCACCCTGCTAACAAGCACCAGAGGGGCTTCTCTGCCCCCTACTTTTCCTTGTGGGACTCTGCTGCTTCCTGGAGACCAGCTTGTTTAGGCCCTGAGGAGACACACGTGGAAACCCCCACTGAGAAAAGGAATTTGTGGCCCGGGCTCTCCACTCCAGCCCCCGCCATCATCTCTGGGCCCAGAAAGAACATGGCAGACACTGCAAGGGCAGACCTAGAGTTGGAGGGCGGCTCCTCCTGAAGGCTGGGGCCCCTGGGCTGCCGGGCAGAAGGCCGGCCGGGAGGCTCTGACAAAGGAAGGCCAGGGGGCTCCCCTTTGTCCTCCCGGGGAGTCCCAGTCACTAGAGGGTCATCAGGGAAAAGCCCTTCTCAGCTTTCTCCATATAGCCCCACTTCAAATCGATCCGGCATTCAAGGCCCTGCCCCAACTGGCTCCCCAGTCTCACGGTCACCCCCTCAAACCATAAGCTCCCAAGCGACCACCACCTTGGACACTTCACAAAGACTCCGTTTCTGAGAGAGCCAGCTGGGGTACCCACAGAGGCAACACCCAAGAGAAGCCCCTTTAACAACCCCCCCCAGGGCGGAAGTGATCTTGCCCTGGAGCCAGGATGTTTGGTTTGGAAAGGAAATCCCAGGGGTGAGATCACCTCCCCCAGTGCACTGCCCTTGCAGAGAGAGGCCCGGGGGCCGGCCTTGTTTCTGATTCTGCACCAAAACCCAAAACCCTGATTCACTGAGTAACCTTGGACAACAGAAGGCGTTTTCTCCTGAGTGATGGGGCTACCATCGACAATTCTGGAATGGGTTTCTTGTTTAAACAATAATTACAGTTCTCATCCCCATTTCTCAAAACCAGTGTAAGGGACCCTCTCCCTCCCCCAAGGCCCAGCCCCTTCCCCTACCCCACCCGCACCCATCCCTCAGCCTTGGGACTAAGAAAATCCAGATCCCAAGCCAGTTCGGCCTCCCCTTAGTTAGTGAGCACCTGAGCAGGTCACACTCCACCTGCAAGGTCTCAGCCTTCTTATCATCCTGGCTCTCCCTTCCCACTGCAACAGCACTTTAAGCCAGAGATGGCAAGCAGGGCCAGGACTTTCCTAGAACAGACCCCCACTTAAAAGGGGCCTGGCCCAGATTCTCCTCTGCTTCCCCCACAGACAGGGAGTTAACATCCTCAGGCAGTACCCTGCATTACTGAACACGGCTTCAGTTTTAAGGATTTTGTTGCTTCCATTTGCCCCTTGAAGCCTCTACCGCTTGGTCCTAGTTCTCTCTCAGGTTTGTCAATAGTGACTATCTGTGCTTCTGGTGATGCAGAAGATAACAGAAACGGCTGCTGATCACTGATGTGGAGACCGTCAGGTACCCTGGAAGGTGGAAGGAGTTGTGTAAGGAGCTCAAGCCCAAACTGGATGGTTTAACAAATGGAAAGGAAATAAATAGTAGGAAGGGAGGGAAGGATGGAGGGGGAAAGGAAGGAGGAAGGAAAATAAAGGAGCACTGAAGCATCTATTCTGTGTGGTCAGTGTGCAAAATACCTTACAGACACAATCTCATCTGAGGATCAAAGATCGAGCCCTAAACATTCCTGGCACTGACACTCTACCCGACTAAAGTAAGTAATATTAACAGACACACTCATGTTTCAGCACTCTGATAGGTGCAGAGCTCTCCTGCAGGCCGTCCCAGGACCAGCCTCTGCACTTGGAGACCCCTGACCCTTTTCCTAAGCTGTCCACAGGG
>JAJPUD010033206.1:0-11487 GCA_023553655.1 Myrmecobius fasciatus
GGCTTTCTTCAGTGAACAATTGGAGGTGGTTTGAAACATATCATTGTTGAAGAGAGCCATGTCCATCAGAATTGATCGTCATATAGTACTGTTGTTGCCGTGTATAATGATCTCCTGGTTCTGCTCATTTCACTCAGCATCAGTTCATGTAAGTCTCTCCAGGCCTCTCTGAAATCATCTTGCTGGTCATTTCTTACAGAACAATAATATTCCATAACATTCATATACCATAATTTATTCAGCCATTCTCCAATTGAAGGGCATCTATTCAATTTCCAGTTTCTAGCCACTACAAAAAGGGCTGCCACAAACATTCTTGCACATGTGGGGCCTTTTCCTTCTAAAGTTGCATTTTTAATTGAAGTTTTTTTTTATTATTTTCAACACATATGCAAGGATAATTTTTTCAACATTGACCCTTGAAAAGCCTTTTGTTCCAATTTTCCCCTTCTCCTCACTCCCTCCCCTAAATGGTATGTAATCTAATATATGTTAAACATGGTAAAAATCTATGTTAAATCCAAATCCAAAATAGATATACATATTAATACAATTATCTTGCTGCACAAGAAAAATCAATAAAAGTGAAAAAGAAAACAAAATTCAAATGAACTACAACAAAAAGAGTGAAATGCTATGTTGTAATCCACCCTCAGTCCCCACAGTTCTCTCTCTCGGTGTAGATGGCTCTCATCATCACAAAATTATTGGAATAGGCCCAAATCATCTCATTGTTGAAAAGAATCATGCCCCATTAGAATTGTTCATTGTATAATCTTACTATTGCTATGTACAATGATCTCCTGGCTCACTTCAGTTCATGTAAGTCTCTCCAGGCCTCTCTGAAATCATCAATCTGATTGTTTCTTATAAAAGTATAATTTTCCATAACATTCACTTATTCAATCATTCTCCAACTGATGGGCATCCACTCAGTTTCCAGTTCTTTTTTGCCAATACAAAACGACTGCCACAAACATTTTTCCACATGTGCGTCCCTTTCCCTACTTTAAGATCTCTTTGGGAAATAATCCCAGTAGAAACATTGCTGGATCAAAGAATATAGACATTTTGAAAACCCTTTGGGCATAGTTCCAAATTGCTCTCCAAAATGGTTGGATCCATTCACAATTCCACCAACAATGTATTAGTGTCCCAGTTTTCCCATATTCCCTCCAACATTTATCATTATCTTTTCCTGTCATCTTAGCCTATCTGAGAGGTGTGTAGTGATATCTCAAAATTGCCTTAATTGATATTTCTCTGATTAATAGTGATTTAGAACACCTTTTCATATGACTAGAAATGATTTCAATTTCTTCATCTGAAAATTTTCTGTTCCTATCCTTTGACCATTTATGAGTTGGAGAATGGCTTGAATTCTTCTAAATTTGAGTCAATTCTCTATATATTTTAGAAATGAGACCTTTATCAGAACCTTGAGTGCAAAAATGTTTTCCCAATTCATTGCTTTCCTTCTAATCTTGTCTGCATTGGTTTTGTTTGAATAAAAACTTTTAAACTTAATATAAGTAAAATTATCTATTTGGTGTTTAATAATGATCTCTGGTTCTTCTTTGGTCACAAATTCCTCCTCCACACATCGGAGGGGTAAACTATCCTATGTTCTTCGAGTTTGCTTATAATATCATTTTTTATGTTTAAATCATGAACCCATTTCCACCTTATCTTGGTATATGGTGTTAGGTGTGGGTAAAGGTTTAGTTTCTGCCAAACTCTTTTCCAATTTTCCTGGAAATTTTTGTCAAATAGTGAGTTCTTATCCTAAAAGCCGGGGTCTTTGGGTTTGTCAAACATTAGATTACTATTGTTTTTGAACAGGAAGTTTTCCAGATAAAGCATTTTATTGAGATTGAAAATAAAATTCTAATTTCTGTTGGTAAAAACGTTTTGATCAATAATACAAATAATAAAGCAACACATAGTAAATCAAATGCTTTACATTTCAATGCCATAAATTGAAATATCTTTTTTCTTTAAATGAGGCAATGGGGTTAAGTGAATTGCTCAAGGTCACATAGCTAATGAATATCATACCTGAGGTCATATTTGAACTCAAGTTCTCCTGATGCCAAGGTTGGTGCTCTATCTATTACACTACCTATCTGCCTCTCGAGTATCATTTTTTACAAATATAAAGTCATTAATAATACTTTTTGCAGCGAATTTCCATGGGAAATGTGAAGACTGACAAAAAAAAAACACTCATAAAGGTCAAGAGGCTTTCCATGCTACTGTAAATACCATGTCTACTGCCTGATATCACATTAAACCTCAGATCTCTTTTTATTACTAATTCATCAGACAGAAGTGCTTGCATGCATTAAGGTTACTGTAATGAAGTAGATGTTTTCATCTAAAACTCAAGTTGGAAATAAGGGGAACTCAATAGGGGATTATATAGCCAGAGTACTAATTAGGAATGTAGCCCAAGGATATTTCGAGGGTAACCCTCTACTCAACAGCTCCAAGCAGGTGGGTTTTGCTAGGCCTAAATCATTCCTGCTTAGAAATCCTTCTTCAAATTTTTATTAAGTGCTTTGATGTGCATGTGTCGGTAGCAGATAAAAAGTAACTCAGGAATTATGTATTCATTATAATAGACATTTTCTGACCTCTTCACTGGGAATGAGAGCTTTAAGATTTGAGGATTTCAGTGAACAGTTTTATAACAATAGACAAAGTAGTTTCATTACAATTGGCTCAGTTTTCTCTTGTGAGCCTTAGACAAATCTTTTTTCTGTTCTTATTAGAAGTGATCCATTATTGTAACTGTTGCCTCTGAAGTCATGTTGTTTCACTGAGATCCCAGATCTGTCTTGATTCTCAAGATTCTTTTTAACCTAAAAGTCTGTGTGATAGGTCTCATAGACTTGCCTTCCTCATAAAATCAATTCAAAAACTCCAAAATATTTAGTGCCACCCTTGGAATAAATATTACTTTGTGCTGTAACATCTTTCCCTGAAGGCTAAAAACTAATATAGTTTAAGTAATATGACTTTGGCAGATCTTAAATAAGTTCCATTTCCCCATGGGTCAAGGGAGATTGGTTACTTTTAATACAAGCCAAGTCTCTTATCCAGGGGATAAGATGACCCTATGATCAAGACAGCATTTTCTATACATATTGTTATTTTTTACAGTATATCATAATTTTAATATAAAATTTCCCTACTGTTTCACAAGACTGACTGTATGTTCATCTACCATCACCCAAGTAAAAAGTCAGCTTCCTAATACTTCCACCACCACCACCACCACCACCACTATAATTACCCTCATCATCCACATTCTTATCATTATATCACCATGATGAATTCTATTAATTCATTCTAAAAGATCTATGGCTCAGCTAAAGCAGGGAATTTTTCTTTTCTTTTTCAGAAGAATGAAAAGTATACATGATCCTTGTTTCCTTCATTTTTTGGAGGAAATATAACTGAATCTTGGGTGACTGCTACTAGTATTTCCTTTTTTTTAAAGACTGATTATGTAATTCATTCCCTGAACCCTTTAATTATTGATTAGCAGCTGGATAGAAAACAAAGGCTGACAACAGCAGGTTCCTGACTAGATTTCCTGTACTTTACATTTCTAGATGCATTACTACATAGCATCACAAATAAAGACAATGACATCACACCTTCCTTACAAATATTGAACTTCATAAATAATTTGTCACAGTTTTTAATAAATGGACTGTATTTTCCGTAGGAGTTATTCATTAATATGTCCAAAGTTTTACATTAGGAAGTTTTCCATTATATCCAATTTAAATTTGTGGTTCTGCAATCCATAACTATAATTACAGGGTGAGTTCTGAACTTTTGAGGAGGAATAATTTTTATTTCACACAAAAGTTATTCAAATACATACATTATTGTTTGTCTTCCATTGTTAAGCAAAATATTTATAGTTATTTCAACTAAACGCCATGTAGCACGGTTTGAAGTCTATACTGAATGTTTTCCAGTTTAACAATCCCTTTTTACTGTTAACTTATTGAACCTGCAGTCCACTAAAACTTCTATATCTTTCTTGAGTTAATGACTCTCTCCTGATCTTCTTTATCTTGTATTTGGAAAATTAATTTAAATATTCAAGTATAAACTTTTAGATCAATTTAAAAGAAAGATCATGTGTCAAATTTGCCCCAAGGTCCTAGAATCTTTTTTAGTATTTTATGTTGTTTTTTTTTCTTTTTTAACTTTTTAAAATAAAAATTGATTTCCAAGTTCTTTTTTTTCATCTGATTCCCCCCTCATTCACTGATAAGATAAGCAGTATTAAATAAATTATACATGTAAAGTCATGCAAAACATTCCATATAAACCTATGTTGCAAAATAATAATGGCAACAACAAGCAAGAAACATAAAGTAGAAATAATACTCTTCAATCTGCACTCAAAGTTGATCAGTTCTCTCTCTGGAAGAGGATATTATTTTTCATCAGGTGTGCTTTGTGATTGTCTTGGATCATTCTCTTTATGAGAGTAGCTAAGTCTT
The DNA here is from genome assembly GCA_023553655.1 of Myrmecobius fasciatus. Classification (NCBI taxonomy): domain Eukaryota; kingdom Metazoa; phylum Chordata; class Mammalia; order Dasyuromorphia; family Myrmecobiidae; genus Myrmecobius; species Myrmecobius fasciatus. Next base: position 4,530 of record JAJPUD010033206.1, read on the forward strand.
CTATAGTTGAGCATTATTACTACATTACAATTATTATACAGAGAGTTCTTCTGGTTCTTCTCACTTTGTTTTATATCAGTTTACTTATATTTCATTTTAAATATCCTTATCTTCTTTTCTTTTCTTTTTTTTTTTCCTGAGGCAATTGGGGTTAAGTGATTTGCCTGAGGTCACACAGCTAGTAAGTGTTAAATGTCTGATACCAGATTTGAACTCAAGTCTTCCTGACTTCAGGGCTGTTGCTCTATCCAATATGCCACCTAGCTGCCCCCTTATCTTCATTTCTTAAAGCACAATAGTACTCTTTCACAATTATATACCATAACTTGTTGTGCCTTTCCCAATTGATGGACATCCCTTCAATTTCCAATTCTTTTCCACCACAAAAATATCTTAGAATCTTTTTAGCATCTTCACTCCACATTCCAATGTTATATTCAACATATTGTGGGAATCTAAACTTTGTGTCATCTGTAAATTTGAGAAAAATGTAGATGATCACAGGACCGAGAAAAGATTTCAGGAGATTTCCACTAAAGCTATTTTTTCCAAGTTGAGAAATAATCAATGTCTTTGAATTTATACAACATGACAACAGCCATACAACCAGTTCCTATTCACCTTAGCATAAGAATGACATAAAAGACATTTTTAAATGCTGAAGTCCCATGAAAACTTAGTTCTATCAGTCAACAACCATTCGTTAAAGAATTAGCATTTATCAGGTATTGTGCTAAATTCTGTCTAAACCGAGCTCAGGGTGGAGCCATGGTGGCAGAGATCAGACAGGAGTCTCTGTAACCTCCTCTAACCTCCCCTCAAACCAACAACATATGAAGGCTCTAGACTGATTCTGAAGCAAAAAAATCGACAATATCTGGAGAACAACACGATTCTAGAAGAAGATACTCTGGAAGAACCTCAAAACAGGTCTGTTTTAATTGGGCAGGGGGGTGGCCTACTGAACCCAGACTGCAGCTCAGGGAGACCGGGGCAGGGAGCTGGAGCAGGGAGCTGGAACAGGAGTCGGAACAGCAGTGGGAGAGTTGTGCTTTTCACACACCTGGGAGTCTTCTGCGGGCCTCTTGGAACAATTTGTCCTAGTTGTGGGCAGGTGGTTTGGAGGGTCTGCCTTTTGAGGGGGATAGATTGTGAACCACTGAACCCCTGATGAGCATCCGACCTAGCTGCCATTACACAGCACTTTAAAGCAATCAATCAAGCAATAGGACTGATAAGCACCAGAAATAATTCAATCAGTGGAGCTGCCCAGTACCTGAAATAATTCAATAAGCAGAACTGCCCAGCCCCTGACATAATTCAATCAGCAGAACTGCCCAGTTCCTGAAATAACTCAATCAGCAGAACTGCCCCAGGGCAAATTGAAGCAGCTGTCCCACCTTTGCCCTAAACAGACCTCACACCTTTAAAAAAATGAATAAAAAACCAAAAAGAGCTCTCACCATAGACAACTTTTATGGAGAGAGGGAAGAACAGACCTCCAATCCTGAGGCCCCTAAAGGTAAAGCAACTCCAGAAAAAGCCCCAAAGAGAGACATAAAGTGGTCTCCATGTCACAAGACTTTCTTTGAAGATTGCATAAAAAATCGTAAAAGAGAGTTAGAAGAAACATGGGGAAACGAAATGAGATCACTGCAAAATAAAATAGAAAAAATGGAAAAAGAATGCAATGAACAAAAAAATGTAATTGGTCAATTGCAAAAGGAAGTTAAAACAGTAACTGAAGAAAATAAGACATTAAAAATTAGAATTGAACAATTGGAAATGAATGACTCATCAAGACTTCAAGAATCAGTTGAACAAAAACAAAAAAATGAAAAGATAGAGAAAAACATGAAATATCTCCTAGGAAAAACAACTGACCTGGAAAATAGATCTAGGAGAGAAAATCTAAGGATTATAGGGCTTCCTGAAAGCCATGATGAAAAAAAGAACCTGGACACTATATTCCAGGAAATCATAAAAGAAAACTGCCCTGATATTTTACACCCAGAATGCAAAATACTCCTTGAAACAATCCACCGATCACCTCCTGGAAGAAACCCAAAAAATTAAATCCCCCAGAAATAGCGTGGCTAAATTCCAGAACTATCATACCAAGGAAAAGATATTACAAGAAGCCAGAAAGAAACAATTTAAATATCGGGGAGCTACAATTAGGATCACACAGGACCTAGCAGCTTCTACTTTGAAAGATCGAATGGCCTGGAATTAGATATTCCGAAGTGCAAAGGAACTTGGATTACAGCCAAGAATAAGTTACCCAGCTAGAATGAGCATTATCTTCCAGGGAAGAAGATGGTCATTCAATGATATAGGAGAATTTCACCTATTTCTACTGAAAAGACCAGAACTGAAAAAAAAAAAAAAATTGATCTACAAACACAGAACACAAGAGAAACATAAAAAGGTAACAAGAAAAAATAACTCTTGAGAACTATATTTATGTTATAGATACTTATAGAATGAGGGTTGATTTTATGAATCGTATTATGATACGATTACTGTGATTTTATGATTATTATGATATGATTACTTTGATTTTATGATTATTATTATATGTTTATTGTGATTTTATGATTATTATGACATGATAAACTGAAAAAGAAATTAGAGGTAAAAAAGGAATAACACTGGAAGAAGAGGAAAAGGAGGTAAAATAAGGGAAATTACATCACAGGTAGAGGCAAAGAAAACCTATAATGATTGAGGGGAGAAAAGGGAGGGAAATGAGAATTGGGTTAATCTCCATCTCATCAGATTTGGCTCAGAGGGAATAATAGACGTACTTATAAGGAAACTGGAGGGAAAGGGGGGAAAAAAGGGGTGGGTGGGGCTCTAAAGGGGAAGGATTGTTTGAGGGAAGTGGTTTTCAAAAGCAAAATAGTAGGGAGAAGGGAAAGGGGATAAGAAAGAGAAAAGCATAAGCTAGGGTAAATAAGATGGCAGGAAATACAGAATTAGTTATTTTAACTGTGAATGTGAATGGAATGAACTCTCCCTTAAAGCAGAAGCAGATAGCAGATTGGATTAAAAACCAGAATCCAACAATGTGTTGTATACAAGAAACACATCTAAAACATAGAGATACATACAGGGTGAAGGTAAAAGGCTGGAGCAGAATCTATTACGCTTCAGGTGAACAAAAAAAAGCAGGGGTAGCAATCCTGATCTCAGACCAAGTAAAAGCAAAGATAGACTTAATTAAAAGAGACAAAGAAGGAAATTATATCTTCCTAAAGGGTACCATAGATGATGAAGCAATATCAATACTAAACATATATGCACCAAGTGGTATAGCATGGAAATTCCTAGAGGAAAGGTTCAGAGAGATGCAAGAAGAAATAGACAGCAAAACTATAATAGTGGGGGATCTCAACCTCCTTCTCTCAGAACTTGATAAATCAAACCACAAAATGAATAAGAAAGAAGTTAAGGAGGTAACCAAAATGTTAGAAAAGTTAGGTATGATAGATCTTTGGAGGAAATTAAATGGAGACAGAAAGGAGTTTACTTTTTTCTCAGCAGTCCTGGAACTTGTACAAAAATTGACCATGTGTTAGGACACAAAAACCTCAAAATCAAATGCAGGAAGGCAGAAATAATAAATGCATTTTTTTCAGATCATGATGGAATAAAAATCACATGCAATATAAAGCCAGGAGAAAATAGACCAAAAAGCAATTGGAAACTAAATAATTTTATCCTAAAGAATGAATGGGTGAAACAGCAAATTACAGACACAATTACTAATTACATTCAAGAGAATGACAATAATGAGACAACATACCAAAATTTGTGGGATATAGCCAAAGCGGTAATAAGGGGAAATTTTATATCTCTAGATGCTTATTTGCATAAAATAGAAAAAGAGAAAATCAATGAATTGGGCTTGCAACTAAAAAAGCTAGAGAAAGAACAAATTAAAAACCCCCAATCAAATACCAAACTTGAAATCCTAAAAATAAAAGGAGAGATTAGTAAAATTGAAAGTAAAAAAAAAACTATTGAATTAATAAATAAAATTAAAAGTTGGTTTTATGAAAAAACCAACAAAATAGATAAACCTCTAGTTAATTTAATTGGAAAAAGGAAAGAGGAAAATCAAATTATTAGTCTCAAAAATAAAAAGGGAGAACTTTCCACCAATGAAGAGGAAATTAGAGCAATAATCAGGAGTTACTTTGCCCAACTATATGCCAATAAATTTGATAACCTCAGTGAAATGGAGGAATAACTACAAAAATATAGATTGCCCAGATTAACAGAAGAGGAAATAAATTACTTAAATAGTCCCATTTCAGAAAAAGAAATAGAAAAAGTCATTAATCAACTCCCTAAGAAAAAATCCCCAGGACCAGATGGATTTACATGTGAATTCTACCAAACATTTAAAAAACAGTTAACTCCAATATTATATAAACTATTTGAAAAAATAGGGAATGAAGGACTGCTACCAAAGTCTTTTTATGATACAGACATGGTACTGATACCTAAACCAGGTAAAACAAAAACAGAGAAAGAAAATTAGAGACCAATCTCCTTAATGAATATTGATGCAAAAATCTTAAATAAAATATTAGCAAAGAGATTACAGAAAATCATTCCTAGAATAATGCACCATGGCCAAATAGGATTTATACCAGGAACGCAGGGATGGTTCAATATTAGGAAAACTATTAACATAATTGACTATATTAATAACCAAACTAACAAAAACCATATGATAATCTCAATAGATGCAGAAAAAGCATTTGATAAAATCCAAGATCCATTCCTATTAAAAACATTAGCGAGCATAGGAATTAATGGACTTTTCCATAAAATAGTCGGTAGCATCTATTTAAAACCATCAGCCAGCATCATATGTAATGGTGATAAACTGGAACCATTCCCAATAAGATCAGGGGTGAAACAAGGTTGCCCACTATCACCATTACTGTTCAATATTGTATTAGAAATGCTAGCCTTGGCAATAAGACAAGAAAAAGAGATTAAAGGAATTAGAGTAGGTCATGAGGAAACCAAATTATCACTCTTTGCAGATGATATGATGGTCTACTTAGAGAACCCTAGAGAATCAACTAAAAAACTATTAGAATTAATCCACAAGTTTAGCAAACTGGCAGGATACAAAATAAATCCACATAAATCATCAGCATTTTTATACATCACCAACAAAATGCAACAGCAAGAGATACAAAGAGAAATTCCATTCAAAATAACTATCGATAGTATAAAATATTTGGGAATATATCTGCCAAGGGAAAGTCAGGGTCTATATGAGCAAAACTACAAAACACTCTGCACACAAATAAAGTCAGATCTAAACAATTGGAAAAACATCAAGTGCTCTTGGATAGGTCGAGCGAATATAATAAAGATGGCAGTACTACCTAAACTAATCTATATATTTAGTGCTATACCAATCAAACTCCCAAGAGATTATTTAACTGAACTAGAAAAAATAACAACAAAATTCATCTGGAAAAACAAAAGGTCAAGAATTTCAAGGGAATTAATGAAAAAAAATGCAAATGAGGGTGGCCTAGCTGCACCAGATCTAAAACTATATTATAAAGCAGTGGTCACCAAAACCATTTGGTACTGGATAAGAAATAGAGTAGTGGATCAGTGGAATAGGTTAGGTTCACAGAACAAAATACTCAATGACAATTGTAATCTAGTGTTTGATAAACCCAAAGACCACAGTTTTTGGGATATAAACTCACTATTTGACAAAAACTGCTGGGATAATTCGAAACTAGTCTGGAAGAAATTAGGCATTGACCCACAGCTAACACCATATGCCAAGATAAGGTCAAAATGGATTCATGATCTAGGCATAAAGAATGATATTATAAACAAATTAGAACAATGTGGGATGGTTTACCTCTCAGACCTGTGGAGGGGGAAGGAATTTGTGACCAAAGAAGAACTAGAGGTCATCATTAATCACAAAATAGATAAGTTTGACTATATCAAGTTAAAAAGCTTTTGTACAAACAAAATGAATGCAGACAAGATTAGAAGGGTAGCAGTAAACTGGGAAAATATTTTTACATCCAAAGGTTCTGATAAAGGCCTCATTTCTAAAATATATAGAGAATTGACTCAAATATATAAGAATTCAAGCCATTCTCCAATTGACAAATGGTCAAAAGATATGAACAGACAATTTTCAGACGAAGAAATTGAAACTATTTCCGGTCATATGAAAAGGTGCTCCAAGTCACTTTGATCAGAGAAATGCAAATTAAGACAACTCTGAGATACCACTACACACCTGTGAGATTGGCTAAAATGACAGGAAATGATAATGATAACTGTTGGAGGGGATGTGGGAAAACTGGGACACTGATACATTGTTGGTGGAACTGTGAACGGATCCAACCATTCTGGAGAGCAGTTTGGAGCTATGCTCAAAAAGTTATCAAACAGTGCTTACCCTTTGACCCAGCAGTGTTTCTACTGGGCCTATATCCCAAAGAGATTTTAAAGGGGGGAAAGGGACCCACATGTGCAAAAATATTTGTGGCAGCCCTTTTTGTAGTGGCAAGAAACTGGAAATTGAAAAGATGCCCATCAATTGGAGAATGGCTGAATAAATTATGGTATATGAATGTTATGGAATATTATTGTTCTGTAAGAAATGACCAACAGGAGGATTTCAGAGAGGATTGGAGAGACTTGCATGAACTGATGCTGAGTGAAATCAGCAGAACCAGGAGAACATTATACACAGCAACAAGACTATACGATGATCAATTTTGATGGACATGATTCTCTTCAACAATGATGTGATTCAAACCAGTTGTGCTGCGATGAAGATAGTCATATACATGCAGAGAGAGGCCTGTGGGAACTGAGAGTGAACCACAACACAGCATTTTAACGCTTTCTGTCAATATTTCCATGCATTTTGTTTTCCTTCTTA
>JAJPUD010033207.1:0-11487 GCA_023553655.1 Myrmecobius fasciatus
TGGTTAATAGCTTGTTCTATTTCTTTTTCTGATATGGGGCTATTTAAATAATTTATATCCTCTTCTGTTAACCTGGGCAATCTATATTTTTGTAGATATTCCTCCATTTCATTTAGATTATCAAACTTACTGGCATAAAGTTGGGCAAAGTAACTCCTAATTATTGCTCTGATTTCCTCTTCATTGGAGGAAAGTTCTCCCTTATCATTCTTGAGACTAACAATTTGATTTTCCTCTTTCCTTTTTCTAATTAAATTAACTAGAGGTTTATCTATTTTGTTGGTTTTTTCATAAAACCAACTTTTAGTTTTATTTATTAATTCAATAGTTTTTTTACTTTCAATTTTATTAATCTCTCCTTTTATTTTTAGGATTTCAAGTTTGGTATTTGATTGGGGGTTTTTAATTTATTCTTTCTCTAGCTTTTTTGCTAGCCCAATTTGCAAACCCAATTCACTGATTTTCTCTTTCTCTATTTTATGCAAATAAGCATCTGGACATATAAAATTTCCCCTTATTACCCCTTTGGCTCTATCCCACAGATTTTGGCATGTTGTCTCATTATTGTCATTCTCTTGGATGAAATTAGTAATTGTGTTTGTAATTTGCTGTTTCACCCATTCATTCTTTAGGATAAAATTATTTAGTTTCCAATTGGTTTTTGGTCTATTTTCTCCTGGCCTTATATTGCATGTGATTTTTATTCCGTCATGATCTGAAAAAAATACATTTACTATTTCTGCCTTGCTGCATTTGATTTTGAGGTTTTTGTGTCCTAACACATGGTCAGTTTTTGTATAAGTTCCATGGACTGCTGAGAAAAAAGTACACTCCTTTCTGTCTCCATTTAATTTCCTCCATAGATCTATCATACCTAACTTTTCTAACATTTTGTTTACCTCCTTAACTTCTTTCTTATTTATTTTGTGGTTTGATTTATCTAGTTCTGAGAGAGGGAGGTTGAGATCCCCCACTATTATAGTTTTGCTGTCTATTTCTTCTTGTATCTCTCAGAACTTTTCCTCTAGGAATTTCCATGCTATACCACTTGGTGCATATATGTTTAGTATTGATATTGCTTCATTGTCTATGGTACCCTTTAGGAAGATATAATTTCCTTCTTTGTCTCTTTTAATTAAGTCTATCTTTACTTTTACTTGGTCTGAGATCAGGATTGCTACCCCTGCTTTTTTTCGTTCACCTGAAGCATAATAGATTCTGCTCCAGCCTTTTACCTTCACCCTGTATGTGTCTCTATGCTTTAGATGTGTTTCTTGTATACAACATATTTTTGGATTCTGGTTTTTAATCCAGTCTGCTATCTGCTTCCGCTTTATGGGAGAGTTCATTCCATTCACTTTCACAGTTAAAATAACTAATTCTGTATTTCCTGCCATCTTATTTACCCTAGCTTATGTTTTTCTCTTTCCTATCCCCTTTCCCTCCTCCCTACTATTTTGCTTTTGATAACCACTTTCCTCAAACAATCCTTCCCCTTTAGAGCCCCACCCCCTTTTTTACACCTTTCCCTTAATTCTTCTGTTTTCCCTTCTATTAATATATTCCCTTTCTTTTCCCCCTTTCCCTCCTGTTTCCTTATAAGATAGGACAAGTTTCTTTTTTATACCCAATAAGTCTATTATTCCCTCAGAGCCAAATCTGATGAGATGGAGATTAACACAATTCTCATTGCCCTCCCTTTTTTCCCCTCAATCATTATAGGTTTTCTTTGCCTCTACATGTGATGTAATTTCCCTTATTTTACCTCCTTTTCCTCTTATTCCAGTGTTATCCCTTTTCTACCTCTAATTTCTTTTTCAGTTTATCATATCATAATAATCATAAAAACACAATAATAATATTATAATAATCATAATGTAATAATAAAATCATAAAATCAACTCTCATTCTATAATATCTATAACATAAATATAGTTTTCAAGAGTTTTTTTCTTTTTACCTTTTTATGTTTCTCTTGTGTTCTGTGTTTGTGGGTCAAATTTTTTGTTCAGTTCTGGTCTTTTCAGTAGAAATAGGTGAAATTTTCCTATATCATTGAATGACTATCGTCTTCCCTGGAAGATAATGCTCATTCTAGCTGGGTAACTTATTCTTGGCTGTAATCCAAGTTCCTTTGCCCTTTGGGATATCTGATTCCAGGCCCTTCAATCCTTCAAAATAGAAGCTGCTAGGTCCTGTGTGATCCTAATTGTGGCTCCTCTATATTTCAATTGTTTCTTTCTGGCTTCTCGTAATATCTTTTCCTTGGTATGATAGTTCTGGAATTTAGTCATGATATTCCTGGGGGATTTAATTTTTGGGTTTCTTTCAGGAGGTGATCGGTGGATTGTTTCAATAAGTATTTTGCCTTCTGAGTCTAAAATATCAGGGCAGTTTTCTTTTATGATTTCCTGGAAGATAGTGTCTAGGTTCTTTTTTTCATCATGGCTTTCAGGAAGCCCTATAATCCTTAGATTGTCTCTCCTAGATATATTTTCCAGGTCAGTTGTTTTTCCTAGGAGATATTTCATGTTTTTCTCTATCTTTTCATTTTTTTGTTTTTGTTTGACTGATTCTTGAAGTCTTGATGAGTCATTCATTTCCATTTGTTCGATTCTAATTGTTAATGTCTTATTTTCTTCAGTTACTGTTTTTAGCTCCTTTTGTAATTGGCCAATTTGTTCATTGTAGTCTTTTCCCATTTTTTCCATTTTATTTAGCAGTGATCTCATTTTGTTTCCCCATGTTTCTTCCAACTCTGTTTTAAGATCCTTTATGTAATCTTCAAAGAAAGCCTTGTGACATAGAATCCAGTTTATGTCTCTTTTTGGGGCTTTTTCTGGAGTTGCTTTACCTTTAGGGGCCTCAGGATTTGAGGTCTGTTCTTCCCTCTCTCCATAAAAGTTGTCTATGGTGAGAGCTCTTTTTGTTTTTTTATTCATTTTTTTTTTTTAAAGTTATGAGGTCTGTTCAAGGCAAAGGAGAGGCAGCTGCTTTAATTTGCCCTGGGGCAGTTCTGCTGATTGAGTTATTTCAGGTGTTGGGCAGTTCTGCTGATTGAGCTATTTCAGGTGCTGGACAGTTCTGCTTTAATTTGCCCTGGGGCAATTCTGCTGATTGAATTATTTCAGGTGCTGGGCAGTTCTGCTGATTGAATTATTTCAGGTGCTGATCAGTTCTGCTCATTGATTGATCGCCCTAGGGTGCTATGTAATGGCAGCTAGGTCTGACGCTCATCAGGGGTTCAGTGGTTCACAATCTACCCCCCACAAAAGGCAGACCCTCCAAACCACCTGCCCACAATCAGGACAGATTGGCCCAAGAGGCCCGAAGAAGACTCCCAGGTGTGTGAAAAGCACAACGCTCCCACTCCTATTCCCACTCTTGTTCTAGCTCCCTGCTCCAGCTCCCTGCAACAGCTCCCTGCCCTGGTCTCCCTGTGCTGCAGTCTGGGTTCAGCAGACCACCCCCCTGCCCAATTAAAACAGACCTGTTTTGAAGTTCTTCCAGAGTATCTTCTTCTAGAAATGTGTTGTCCTCCAGATATTGTGGATTTTTTTTACTTCAAAATCAGTCTAGAGGCTTCATATGTTGTTGGTTTGAGGGAAGATTAGAGGAGGTTATAGAGACTTCTGTCTGATCTTCTCCATCTTGGCTCCATCCCCGGAAGTCTCTCTGCCCTGAGTCATCTCAAAAAAAATTTGTAGGCTTAGACATCCTCCAAATCAAGGGGCAAAGATGTATGATGCTGCTAACAGAGGGCTAAAATCCTTAAGCATTTTTAGTGAGGAAAAGGATTTTAGCAATTAAGAAGAGGGAAGCTAAGTTCCCTAGAGGTAACCACCATGAGGTGAGATTACATTATTGACTAGCCTGCTAAATTCCTAAAGAAGTTTAGCAGACCTAACACCAAAAAGGCGTTAGCAGGGGAAGAGAATTACATCATTGACTGGTGGGCTAACCCTAAAATGGAATTAGCATTCACAAAAGAGTTATCAAGGATCTACAGTATGAGTAGATTTTTCATAGGGGAAATATCACTTCAAAGAATTGACATCATGACTTGTCCTTTTGATTGAATACAGTAAAGGTGGAATTTCCAGAGACCTCCACCTCAAGAATCCCCTTGAACAATAGATGATCTCATCTGTGTCTTGGCCTGCTGCCTCAGAAAGTATTACAATTCTAACAGGCTGAGGCTTCAGACTTTCTTTACTAATGCTCTCCTGGCTACCCAGAACCTCATCATTTTAAATGTTAAAAATATGCCTGAAATCTTTAAGTTTAAACAAGTGGACAATTTCCTTCACTGAATTAAAAAGGCAATTTGGTTATTAGGGGGAAATGTGTGGGGCAATGATTGGCTATATCTCAGGAGATCCAGACCCAGAGATCATTCCAGAGTGGAGAAAAGGGAGTTTCTCTCCTAGGTCTACCATCTGCCTTGGAGTCTTGCATGAGAGCTAGACTTCATCTAGTAGTTCAAAAATGTGCCTGTTTAAAAGAGTTCAAGGCACAGGTGAGAAAAGAGAGATATATTCTTCAGGTTAACAAAGATTTAGAGAGAAAGTCACTCCATGTCAAGAAACAGCTTCAAGATGGTCAAAGGATATAAACAATTTTCAGCTGAAGAAGTTAAAGCCATTTATAGTCCTATGAAAAAATGCTCCAAATTACTGTGGATTAGAGAAATGCAAATTAAAACCTCAATTTTTCTGGGTACTACATCACAGCCCTCAGATTGGCTAAGGTGACAGGAAAAGAGAATGATAAATATTGGAGGGGGATGTGGAAAAATTGGGACACTAATACATTGTTGGTGGAGTTGTGAAATAATCCAATTATTCTGGAAAGCAATTGGGAACTAAAGCCAAAGGAGCATAAAATCATACACATCATTTGATCCAGCAGTTTCTCTACTGGGTCTGTATCCCAAAGAAATCATAAAAGAGGGAAAAAGAACCCACATGTACAAAAATGTCTGTAGCAGTTCTTTTTGTAGTGGCAAGGAAATAGAAACTGAGAGGATGTCCATTAATTGGAAAATGGCTATATAAGTTATGATATATGAATATAATGGAATATTATTGTTCTATAAGAAATGATGAGCAGGCTGATTTTAGAAAAGCCTGGAAAGACCTAGCTTGATGTTAAATGAAGTGAGCAGAAACAGAACATTATATGCAGTACAAGATTATGTGATGATCAACTGTGATGAATTTGGCTCTTTTCAAGGATGAGGTGATTCAAGGCAAGTCCAATAGGTTTTCGATGGAAACTGCAACTTCTTTTGGTTCTTGTTTGTTGTTTGTTGGCTTGCTTTCTTTTCTTTCTCATGCTTTTTTCCCTTTTAATTTGATATTTTATGCACAGCATGAAACATAAAAATATATTAAGAAGAATTGCACTTGTTAAACCTATATCAGAATGCTTGCTATCTTGAGGAGGGGAGAGAGGGAAAAAAATTTGGAACACAAGGTTTTTCTTTCTTTTTTTCCCCCTGAGGCAATTGGGGTTAAATGATTTGTCCAGGGTCACACAGCTAGGAAGTGTTAAGTGTTTGAGACCAGATTTGAACTCAGGTTCTCCTGACTTCAGGGGTGGTGCTCTGCCCACTGTGCCACCTAGTTGCCCCAAACACAGGGTTTTTCAAAGGTAAATCTTGAAGACTATTTTTGCATGTATTTGGAAAAATAAAATAGTATTAAAAAAAAAGAAAGCTTCAAGGAAGCAGGTCTTGGCTTATCTCTTCTAAAGTGTCTTCAGTCTTCAAGAAAAGGGAGAAACAAATACAAAAGAGAGACAGTCAAGAAGCTTATATTTGTGGATATAATACTTACATGAATGTAGTGACTAGGGAAGAAGATTTGGTTTAGAGATTCAGTTAGTCAATAAACATTTTATTCTGTATCGGATAAGTATTGTGCTAGGCACTGGGGATATAATAAAGACAAAAACACAATCCTTGTTGTAACGGAGGAGACAACAGGCAAAAAACGATACTCCATATGTACATATATGTATTACATATGTATATGTATACACAATACACTTACACAGATATTGTTGTTGTTCATCCTTTTTTAAAAAAGATCAATGACATCATGGGTGATGTTTTGACTTGGTATGAATTGGATTTAAGTGAGGGAGTGAGGCAGAATTGTTCATTGTCAGCTTCCCTCTTCCAGAGTCATTGAAATCCAATGGCAAGACCAAAGATCAGGACAACTGGCTCTTTGATGCAGTGGATAATGTTGGTATCTTCAATGACTGACCAAACTCTAAGCACTCTATAACACCTGCTTTTAACTGCCTTCATGACTGTTGGAACAAATTGTTCTCATGTTTCCATTCTGTTGAGAGAAATCTTCCCATGCTTGGGGTAGACACCTTTCTACCTCACTGGCTCATTGGTTACTCTCAACCTGGTTTAGCCAAGCCCTCACACCAGATGTGTTAGTCTTCCCTGAACACTCCAAATACTCTATGCACACATATATACATTATATATTTGTTTATATACAGGTGTATATGTGAGTTTGTATGTGTATACACATATATGTATTTATGCAAAGTAAATTAGAAGGCATAACTGCTGTTGTTCATAGTAGAATTTGAGCTGAGTCTTAAATGAAGTCCTAGATGGCAGAGAGAGCTTTGTAGACATGGGGAACAGCCAATGAATAGGCATAGAATGGTGGGAAGAGGTAATGTGATGTGAAAGGAAAAAGGCCAGTGCTTCTGACTTCTAGATTATGTGATAAAGATTAAAATGTAAGAATAATGGAAAGATAGTGGGGAATTCTCTTGACCTTTTTGTTAGAAGAGGCATACCTGTCAGTGAGGGACCAAAGACTGTAGGTCAAAGATAAGGTGAAATTGAAAAGATTTATTAGTCTGCTAAGGAATCTTCTCTTGCTAATATCAAATTGAGATTCCTGGGGGTACAATAATCTTTCAGTCTTGTATATAGCCAATCATGAGTATTCTGAAGCAACTGAGGGATAGATTAACTAAAGGTTTTTTTTTTTTTTAAATATCCCTTCCTATATAGTTGGAGAGTTGTACCGCAGTTTCTTGGTGCTTTGGTGAATGGGATATGATATATAGGTTATCTAGATAATCTTTATAGTTTTGCAATGTTTTATAGCTGAGCAACTCCTGGATACTTTCTTCTCTCAGTGTTTTGGTGAAGTTGTTTTCTACTCTCTTGGATCTCTTCCAACCTCTCAGACCATTTCTTCTCAAGCCATATCATAATCTATGTCTCATCCTTTAATGTAGATATTATTGCTATAAGATTTTTTTCATTTCTTTCTATATATATCCTTTGTCTTGACTAACTCATAAGCTCTCATGGGCTCAGTTATTATCTCTATGTAGATGACTTCAATGTCTATTTGTTTAGTCTCTTATTACCAACTACTTTTTGGATATCTCCAGTTATATTTATTTTAAATGAGCATCATAAAAAGCACTCCCCTGTTAGGAATGATGTGAAGACCAAATGAAAGAATATTTAAAAAGTATTTAGCACAGTATAAGTACACATATTGTGCACATATTAAGTGTTTAATATGTTTGTTCCCTTCCTCTCAAATTCAATGTGTTAAAATCGAACTCATTTTTTTCCCAAACAACCTACTGCTCTAAATTTCCTTATTTCTGTTAAGGACTTTGTTATCTTTCCACCTAACCATGATCACAATCTTGGAATTATCCTTGATTCTCTCCCACCCTTCTATATCTACTCAGTTGCCAAAGGCTGCCAATTCTACCTTCATAACTTCTCTCCCATCAGTTCCCTTTACCTACACAGACACCAGTTAGATCAGGCTTTCATGATCTCTCACTTCTATAAATATAATGCTTTCCTAATTGCATTACCACCTTTAAGTCTCTACTTTCCAATCTATTCCTTCATACAACTGTGAAAATAGTCCTATTAAAACCCCTTTGACTATTCTACTTCCTTGTTTAAGACTCAAATTGACTTGGGGCAGCTAGGTGGTGCAGTGGATAGAGCACCAGCCCTGAAGTCAGGAGGACCTGAGTTCAAATGTGGTCTCAGACACGTAACAGCTGTGTGACCCTGGGCAAGTCATTTAACCCCAATTGCCTCAGCAAAAAAAAAAAAAAAAAAAAAAAATCATCTTGACTCTCTAATGCCTATAGGAATAAATACAAATTCTTTGTTTTAGCAATGAAATCTTCACAATCTAGCTTTAACTTCATGTTTCTTTTTATTATATGCTTTATTGATACTTTTTGCTTTTAGAGCACATCATTTTTAAATATTCTCCATTGCCACCCATCTTCCTGCCTTATAATGAACCTTCCTTTGTAACAAAACAAGTTGAGGAAATCCAAAGACATAATGGCCACTGATATTATAATTATATTGTGTTGTTTTGCATTCTGCTCCCAAAGTCCTCCAGCTCTCTAACAAGAAGAAAATTTTCTCATATTTTCTCTGGGGGCCAAGATTGACCATTGCAATTATGCAGTATTTTGCTTGCTTTTGATGTTCTTTACTTTTATATTGTTTAGATTGTGTGTGTGTTTTTCCATGGCTTTTCATTATTTCATTCTGCATCCATTTATACACACCTCTTCCTATTTATCTGAAATACTCATATTCCTTGTTTTTATGATACAAAAATATCCTATTATTCACATACCTCAGTTTTTTCAGACATTTATTAATTGACATTTACTTTGTTTGCAGAATTTTGTTTTCACAAAAAGTGTTGCTGTGACTTAGTTATATGAACTCTGAGTTAGAGGGAATCCAGCTTACCTTTTTCTGCTTTTTGTACCTTGTTCCTCTTTGTGAATTACCAAAACTGACTTTGGCTATATCTTGAACCAGATTCTCCATCTCTATACTTCTGCCCAAATTATTTTCCATTCCTGGAGTAAAATAATTAATAATTGCTTATTCTGATCTGCTTGATGATCAGTGTTTTCACACTCCTAAAATTATCATCTCTAGAATTATCTGTTTACAGGTTGTGTTCCTTCCAGTAGAATCTAAACTTCTTGAATTTGTGTATATTTTAAAAAATGTGTCTTTGTATTCCTATCACCAAGCAAATAAGAGTGAGTGATTAATAATACTTGCTGGATTACATTGAGGTCAGACAATTTAAGTCATCCTAGAAAAAAGAATAATCTAATAATTTCTCCATCTTCAAAGCTGTTTTGCTTCCATTCTCTCTTTTATACCTTCAACTTCCCAGTATATACAACATAGACACATAGACAGAAACACACACAAATCATTTGAAGTCAAAAGAAAGCCGGTTCATCTTGATTTCCATTTCTACTTCTGAGTTATTGTTGTTTATCTCATCTTCCTCCTTTAGTAGACAACAAAGTTCTTTTTTTTTTTTTTTTTTTGAGGCTTCAGATTTACTTTTTGCTGTCAGGTCAAAATTATTTTCCTTGAAGTCATGTGAACTTTCTGGTTTCTATGAGGTTTATACATAGAATTGCCTGAATTGTTGGGCATCTAGACCCTTGTTTAGCTAGCCTAAATATCCTTTGTCTACTTTCTTTTTTCCCATCTTACCCTCCTATCTGGTGAAGTCAGAGTGATTTTTTTAGGTTTAAATTTCTTTATAACTCCTTTCCCCTCTTCAAGTCAGCCCAACTGGATGACATGGAATTCAGATCTACATTTCCATATCTCACTGTCGTTCAATCATTAACATAAATATAAATATTATCTTGTCCATTCTTTCCCTTAAAAATGCAATTACCGGTATTCTGATGAAAAAAGAGAAGATATTAGTCAATTATTTTAAATTTTTAAAAATAGTTTTCAAGTATAGGCAACATAGTATGATGAATCGAGAACCAGACTTGGAATCAGGAAGGTCCTTCCTGTTAAAGCTGCTAAATGTGTCATTATGAGTAAGTTATTTAACTTCTCTATGCCACACAACTCTAAGACTATAATAATATTTAATCTTTGTATAGAACTTTGAAAGTTTCCAAAACACTTTGAAAAATTATATCAGTTGATCCTCATAACAACCCTGGGAAATAGGTGCTATTATTATCTCCATTTTACATTTGGGGAAAGTGAGTCACACAGAAATTATGTTATTTTTCACAAGATTATGCAATTAATAAGTGTCTGACACTAGATCTGAACTCAGGTCATGCTGATAGTTGCCTCACATATAAATTATAGATTTATATTATATTCTAAATTGCCAAGAGTATATTGATTTGTATTTTGGTAGAGGAAGTTCCTTGCCATAAGTGTCTATAATAATTAAATTAGAAGAATAGTTAAAAAAATTATTCTAGGAACAGAGGATAAGAAAAAAGTATGTTTTTATGCAATTCTAGGATCCATTGTTTGGTGATATATATATATATATATACACACACACACATACATATATATAATATGTACATATACGATTAAAAATAGTCACAGTGGAATTAATTGCATTAAAAAATTGCCCAGATAATAGATTACTCTAATTAATTCTTTGAAAATGAAATCACCTGCATAATAATGTTGTATTAAGAGTTAATTGATAGTAGACTTATTTGGTTAAGTAATTATCAATCATAGCTACAAAGGAAATTTTCATCTTTAAAACCAATCTTTCTCTTGGAAAAATGTGAGTTTGATGACATGATTTTTTTTATTTCTACTTTTTGACAAGCTATTAATCAGTACTAGGAAAGAAAAAAGATACAAGCAAGAAATTGAGAATAAAAGTCAATTACCTACTCATCTGCATCATGATAAAAGTCTTTCTTGAAAACTGATAATGATTCTTGTATGTGTTGCAATTAATCTTTTGTTATTGATTTGCAGAAAGCCATGGGTCTTCCCATGGGAGAAATAAGACTTTAGTTAGACAAGCTATACAGAGCTTTTTTGCATTCTAGCTGTGTTCTTTCCAGTTTTGTATATAGGGAAAATAAACTGAGCACAGTACTGCCAAAAGGGAGAAGGAGCTGAGTAGCTCTTTTTTGTTAAAGACAATTTTATATGTGTTATCTTGTCTAACTTAGCAGTATGGTTAATTCAAATTTTATTTTTTTTTTTATCACCATAAAAACAGGTGCAAGGGATATAAAAATGAGACTGGATATTTTCTATTCTCAAGTAGTTTATAATCTAGTAGGGAGAGTAAAATATATACCATGCAACCTTTCTAGCAGAGACTGCTAGTATATAAAACCTATGTATGTGCGAGAAAGACCACCAGCTCAAATAAATCAAGATTTCTCAAGGTAAAAGCAGAAAGGAATTTTATTACAATCTCAAAAGATAGGACGCCTCCCTCCCAACAAGCAATCGGACAAGAAGAGGTAAGGTACAGTAAGCAAAGAATGATTATATACAGGTCTGGGGTAACACTCCGTATAGGCTGGATCTTTGCCCTGATTAGTCAGGACAAATGACCTCACATTCTAAGTCATAAATAAGGAAAAATTTCTTCTTCTTTTTTTTTT
>JAJPUD010033208.1:0-11487 GCA_023553655.1 Myrmecobius fasciatus
AGGGACCATAGACAGCTTGAGGTCTATTTGCTCTTCACCCATATCCCTTCCCCATTTTCCCTATGCCACTCTTTCCTTTCTTTAGCTTCCTCCTCCACTTCATTCTTTCTCTATTTACCTTTCTCCCCTTACCTGACCAATTTACAAAAGTCCTCTGTGAGTGTGTGTGGTGATGCTTGAGAAAGGAAAAGAACAAGTCAGTACAACAGAAAGATGAATTAATCCATGCAATATATAACACCTGTGGACCTTTCACTTTGAGGAAGAGGTAGTAAAATAAAATAACAAGAAAGTAAATAACACTGAAAGGAACAGTATTTGTGGTTGGAGTCACTAAGAAAATTCTGGTCACCATAAACTTGCTCTTTGTAGAAAGATATCTTGCCTCAGACAGAGAACAACATAATATGGAAGGAGTTCTCTAAGAACATTCTGATTACTACAGACATTTCTTTTTGTGTAAACACAACTAGTCTTAGAAATGAAGAAGATAAGATACTTATAGCAAAATCCACAGTTTTTGATAACATTTAATTTTCTAAAGTTTGGTTATGTAAAAACTAATTTTGTTTGAGAAAACTTGTATCATTCCTCCTCATATTCTATGAGAAATAGAGGTAATATAAGTCATAAAATAAATGTTAGATAATATTATTGTTAGATAATAATACTAACACTACTATGAATCTCTGAATAAGATTTTTAAACTTTGCTTCAGTATTTGTATCTGTAAAATGAGATAATAATATCAACTAACTCTCAGGGATGTAGTGAGGATAAAATGTGGTAATATAGGCAATTAATTCACTTTGAAAAGCTTGAACTCTATGTAGTTGCTATCTCAAAATGATAATAAAAATATAACATGGATAAATAAAATGGCAGGAAATACAGAATTAGTTATTTTAATTGTGAATGTCAATGGAATGAACTTTCCCATAAAACAGAAGCAGATAGAATACTGTATTAAAAGCCAGAATCCAACAATATGTTGTTTACAAGAAACACATCTAAAGCATAGAGACACATACCGGGTAAAGGTAAAAGCCTGGAGCAGAACAATGCTTCAGGAGAAAAAAAAAAAAAAAGCAGGGGTAGCAATCCTGATCTCAGATCAAGTATAAACAAAGATAGATCTAATTAAAAGAGATAAGGAAGGAAATTATATTTTACTACAGGGTACCATAGATAATGTAGCAATATCAATACTAAAAATATATGCACCGTTGTATAGCATCCAAATTCCTAGATAAGAAATTAACAGAGATGCAAGAAGAAATAGACAGCAAAAATATACTAGTGGGGGATCTCAACCTTGTTCTCTAAGAATAAATAAGAAAGAAGTTAGGGAGGTAAATAAAATGTTAGAAAAGTTAGGTATGATAGATCTTTGTAAAAAATTGAATGGAGACAATAGGGAGTTTAGTTTTTTCTCTCCAGTATATGGAATTTAAACAAAAATTGACCATGTGGTAGGGCATAAAACCTCAAAATCAAATGCAGAAATAGTAAATGTATCTTTTTCACATCATGATGCAATACAAATCACATGCAATATAAGGCCAGGAGAAAATAGACCAAAAGTTAATTGGAAATTAAAGAATCTAATCTTAAAGAATGAATGGGAGAAAGAGCAAATCATAGACACAATCAATAATTGTGAAGAATGACAATAATGAGACAACATAACAAAATTTGTGGGATACCACCAAAGCAGTTGTAAGGGGTAATTTTATATTTCTAGATGCTTACTTACATAAAATAGAGAAAGAGAAGATCAATGAATCGGGCTTACTATTAAATAAACTAGAAAAAGAATAAATCACAAACCCTCAATTAAATACCAAATTGGAAATTCTGAAAATAAAAGGGAGGTTAATAAAATTGAAAATAAGAAAACTACTGAATTAATAAATAAAACTAAGAGTTGGTTTATGAAAAAAACCCAACAAAATAGATAAGCCTTTAGTTAATTTCATTAGAAAAAGGAAAGAGGAAAATCAAATTACTAGTCTCAAAATGATAAGGAAGAACTTTCCTCCAATGAAGAGGTAATTAGAGCAATAAGTAGGAGCTATTTTGCCTAACTTTATGGCAATAAATTTGATAACCTAAATGAAATGGAGGAATATCTACAAAAATATAGGTTGCCCAGGTAATGGGAACAAACTAGAACCACTGCCAATAAGATCAGGAATGAAGCAAGGTTGCCCACTGTCACCATCACTATTTAATATTGTATTAAAAATGTTAGCTTTGGCAGTAAGAGAAGAAAAAGAAATTAAAAGAATGAGAGTAGGTCATGAGGAAACCAAATTATTACTCTTTGAAAATGGCATGATAATATATGTAGCAAACCCTAAAGACTCAACTAAAAAACTGCTAGAAACAATTCACAACTTTAGCAAAGTTGCAGGATACAAAATAAATCCACATAAATCAGCAGCATTTTTATATATTACCAAGAAACTTCAGCAGCAAGAGATACCAAAAGAAATTCCATTCAAAATAACTGTCAATAGTATAAAATATTTGGGAATCTATTTGTCAAGGAACAGTCATGAACTATATGAACTAAACTACAAAACTCTTTCCAAACAAATAAAGTCAGACCTAATCAGTTGGAAAAACATCAAGCTTTCCTGGGTAGGATGAGCAAATACATTAAAAATAACAGTATGACCCTAATTTACTTACGTAGTGCCATACCAATCGAACTCCCAAGAAATTATTTTACAGATCTAGAAAAAATAGTAGCAAAGTTCATTTGGAAGAACAAAAGATCAAGAATTTCAATGGAATTAATGAAAAAAAAGGCTGATAAGGGTGGCCTTGATGTGCCAGACTCAAAACTATATTACAAAGCCACAGTCATCAAAACTATTTGCTATTGGCTAAGAAATAGAGTAGTCGATCAATGGAATAGGATAGGATAACAGGACCCACTAGGTAATAACTATAGTAGTCTAGTGTTTGATAAACCCAAAGACCCCAGCTTTTGGGATAAGAAAACACTATTTGACAAAAACTCCTGGGAAAATTGGAAACTACTATGGAAGAAATTAGGGCTTTACCAACACCTAAGACCACATACCAAGGTAAGATCTAAATGGGTTCATGATTTAGATATAGAATGATATTATAAACAAATTGGAGAAACATAGGGCAGTTTACCTCTCAGAGCTGTGGAGATAGAATAAATTCATGTCAAAAAAACAAAAAAAAAAAAAAAACTGGAACTCTTAATTGAACTCCAGCTAGATCATTTTGATTATATTATATTAATTTTTTTTTGTACAAACAAACCTAATGCAGACAAGATTAGGAGGGAACCAATAAATTGGGAAATCATCTTTACATTTAAGGATTCTGACAAAGGCATCATTTCTTTTTCTTTAGTTTTTATTAAAGTTTTTATTTGTATAACATAAGTATGGGTAGTTCCCCAGCATTGATCTTTACAAAGCTTTCCATTACAACTTTTACCCCCAGTCTCCTCCCCTCCACTAGATGGCAGGAAGTCCACTACATGTTAACAATGTTGACATACTTGACAAGTTATGCAAAAAAAATCCTATCTACAAGAAAAAAAGAAAATCAGAGAAAGGTAACACAATGCAAGCAAACATCAATAGAGAGCATGAAAATGTTACATTGTGGTCCATATTTCATATCCCTCTCTCTGGGTGTATGTGGTTTTCTTCAGTGAACAATTGGAACTGGTTTGAGACAATTCTTTGTTGCAGAGAGCCATGTCCATCAGAATTGATCATCATGTAATACTGTTGTTGCTGTGTATGATGATCTCCTGGTTCTCCTTGTTTCACTCAGCATTAGTTCATGCAAGTCTTTCCAGGCCTCTCTGAAATCGTCCTGCTGGTCGTTTCTTACAGAGCAATAATATTCCATAACATTCATATACCATAATTTATTCAGCCACTCTCCAAATGATGGGCATCCCTTCAGTTTCCAGTTTCTTGAAAGGCATCATTTCTAAAATATATAGATAATTGTCTCATATTTATAAGAATTCACGCTATTCCCCAATCGGTAAATGATCAAAGGATATTTACAGACAATTTTCAGATGATGAAATTAAAAATCATATGAAAAGGTGCTCCAAATCTCTATTGATCAGAGAAATGAAAATGAATACAATTTTGAGATACCACCATGCGCCTATGAGATTGGCTAAAATGACAGGAAATTATAATGATGAATGTTAGATGGGATGTGGGAAAACTGTGACACTGATGCATTGTCGATGGAACTGTGAATGGATCCAACCATTCTAGAGAGTAATTTGGAACCATGCTCAAAAAGTTGTCAAATTGTGCATACCCTTTGACCCAGCGGTGTTTCTATTGGGCTTATATCCCAAAGAGATGTTAAAGGAATCAAAGGGTCCCACATCTGCAAATGTTTGTGGCAGCCCTTTTTGTAGTTGCAAGGAGCTGGAAACTGAATTGATGCCCACCAATTGGAGAATGGCTGAATAAATTATGGTATATGAATGTCATGGAACATTATTGTTCTGTAAGAAATGACCAGCAGGATGATTTTAGAGAGGCCTGGAGAGACTTGCATGAACCGATGCTGAATGAAATGAGCAGAACCAGAAGATCATTATACACAGCAACAATAAGACTATACAGTGATCTATTCTGATGGATATGGTTCTCTCCAACAATGAGATGTTTCAAATCAGTTCTAGCTGCTCACTGATGAACAAAGCCATGTACACCAAAGGAGAGGCCTGTGGTTCCTGAGTCTGGAGCACAACATAGCATTTTCACACTCTCTATTGATGTTTGCTTCCATTATGTTTTCCTTCTCATGTTTTTTTTTTTTTCCTTTTCCTGTACAGCAAGATAACTGTATAAATATGTATACACATATTTGATCAGTCAACTATTTTAACATAATTAACATGTATTAGACTTTCTGCCATCTAGGTGAGGGGTTATTTTTATTTTTTAATAACAGAAAACTTTGAAGGGTCAATGATGAATAATTGCCTATGCATATGTTTTGCAAATAAAAAGCTTTAACAACAAAAAAGGATTAGATTAAACAGAGTCCTTGAAGTACTATTTAAGAGGTTGACAATACTGTACAGGGTGCATCAATAAAAAATATCCCAAAGAAAAAGAAGAGTAATAAAGCTAAATGATTGTCTGATATGGAATTTAATAAATAATGGCAGAAAGCAGGAAAGCAAAAGATACATGATGAAAGTAAAGAGATTCTCAAATGAATGCAGAATTCCAGAGAATAACAAGAAAAGATAAGATTTTTTAAAATGTGTAATGTAAAACAAGAAAATAAGAAATGGGAAAATTGAGAGATCTCTTAAAAATAAATATATTAGGAACATATGTCATATAAACAATAGACATAATAAAAGATAAAAATGATAAGGATTTGACAGAAGTAATGAGAGATTAAGAAGAGGTAGCAAGAACATATATTAAAAATACATGGGGGCAGCTAGGTGTCACAGTGGATACAGCACCAACCTTAAATTCAGGAAGACCTGATTTCAAATCTGATTTCAGACACTTAACACTTCTTAGCTGTGTGACACTGGGCAAGTCACTTAACCCCAATTGCCTCAGCAAATATATATATATATATAAACACCACAGATGTTTTATATACATACCACAGGTAACCATAATAATGTGATTACTGATATAGAGTTAGCCACACTGGAAATGATGTCAAATGTGCTTTAGAAAACAATGCTACCAATAAACCTAATATAGGTAATAGAATTACATTTGAGCTATTTTAAATACTAAAGGATGATAGTTTTGAAGTGCTGTGCTCAATATGCTAGAAAATTTGGAAAATGACAATTGACATGAAATTGGAAAAGTTAGTTTTCCTCCCAATCCCACAAAAGGACAATGCCAAAAATACTCAAAAATACAAATGATTACTTTCATGCCAACAAAGTTATACTTAAGATTGTATAAGCTCAGCTTTAGCAAAATGTGAATCAAGAATCACTCGAAGTAAAGAATGGTTTTTAAAGAGACAGATGAACTAGAGGTGAAATTATCAGTATTTTTTTCCATTATAGAGAAAACAATGGAGTTCCAGGAAAAACAAAATAAAACTAAATCCAGTCTACTACTTTATTGACTACATTAAAGTCTTTGAGTATGTCAATCATAATAAAATGTTACAAGTCCTTAAAGAGATGGTACTATCAGATCAACTTACTTGCCTCCTGAGGAACTTGGATGTGGGTCAAGAAGAAATAGTTAGCACTGAATTTGGAACAAATGAGTGGTTTACAATTGGGAAAGGAGGAAAATAAAAGTGTATGTTGTCATCTTAATTCCCTTATATGCAGAATATAGAAAGCACAATGCCAGAGTGGATGAATCAAAAGCTGCAATTAAGGTTGTTACCAGAATTACTGAAAATTTCAAATATGCAGAAAATACCCACTCTAAAAATAAAAAAAAACACTGAATGAAAATTAGGAGGACTGTTAATGTTAAACCTAGATGAAAGCTTAACATTAAAAAAAAAAGACCTTGGCAAAAGGTCCAATAATTGATCACTTCCAGAGGAAAACAGGGAGAAGAAACAGAAGCAATGTCAGATTATTAATTTGGGGGCTCAAAGAACACTGCAGATGATCACCACACACATGAAATTAAAAGATGCTTGTTCTATGAAAGGAAAGTTATACCAAATCTGTATAGCACATTGAAAAAGAAAGATATAAAATTGTCAACAAAAGTCTGCATATTCTAAATTATTTTTCAAGCAGTAATGTATGATTGTAACAGTTGGAATATAAGGAAAAGTAAAAGCTGCAGAATCTATATTTTCCACATTGAGATGCTAGAGTAGAATTTTGTGAGTTCCTCAGAGAGGAGAGAAATCAACTCAGTCAATATTTAAAGAAATTGTTTCAGACCATTCACTGAAAGGACCATACTGAATCAGAAGCTTTAATATTTTGGCCACATAATGAAAAAATAGGATTCATTAGAAATTGCAATAATGTTGGGAAAGATTGAAGGCAAAACAAGAATGAGATGGCATGACATGGGATGGAGATATATTGTCATGGATGTAATGAGCACAAACTTGAATGGATTTTGGGAAATAGTAGAAGACAGAAGGGCCCAATGAGCTGTGTTCCATAGAGCCATAAAGAGTAAGATACAACTTAATGATCTAACAACAAAATATTTGTTAACAATTACTATTATTAACACAACAAAACTTTAAAGGGACAGCTTGAATATGTTTGGGAAATTGTGAAAATAATAAGTTTCATCACCCAGGAATCTGACCATTGTGCAATCATGTCCTTAGTGTTGAACTTCAGTGTGTACCAAGATTTGAAAAGAAACAACCTTGACAAACTTCAAAGATTCATACAAATTTAAGCTCTTCACTTAATCTTTTATCTTAAATCAACCACTTGCCATATAAGGCTTTGATTCATTTCATTTAATAAATATAAGCTAGATGTCACTCAAAGTGATTTCTTACCTGTCATTCTCCCATTCATATTGATAAGTAAAATTGACTTTTTATGCGTTTGTATATTTATTCTTGATCTTTCTTTATATATTATTATCCCTAAACATTTATGTTTAACATAGCACATACTATCACTGTCACTGTGCTACTTTCTATTAACTAGTAGAACAATTATAAATGAAGCTGTATTAGATAGCATAAGCCTCTTCTGGTGGAATAGTTATTCTATTTCTATTATATCCCTAGGAAATTTTCTTTTTACCATTGTAATTCCCAGATAAAAAATTATGCTTATGTCACATTTGATTTTTTAAATTATCCAGACAAAGAGAGATAATATCAACATTGAATGGAAGAAAGAGTATAAAATTGATCTTCCTTTCCCCCTTTAGAAAAAACGCAAAGCATTTTTAATGCTTACAGGTGCATAATTGACATATAGTTTCAGATATAACTACAATATTTTACTGTTATTAATGGAATACAATAGTATCAAAAGAATTAAATAAATATATGAGACAAAAAAATGGAAATGAATAATGGAGGTATACAAGCTACATCATTTTGCCAACTTAAAATGGACAATCAGAACTAGTGGAACCGACTCAAATCAATAACCTTTTATTGTGTCTATATGCAGGACACTATGCTAACCACTGGGGATACAAAGAAAGGTAAAAAAAAATTAGTCCTTGCTCTAAAAAGTCTAATAGGAAATGCAATATGTTAACAACTTCACACAAAGATGAATAAAAGATAAATAGGATATAATTGCAAAGGAAAAAAAAAGCTTCCAATAAAGAAGATAAGAAAAGATTTCTTATAGAATGTGAGATTACAGTTTAACTTGGAGAAAAGTAAGAGAAAGACATTAAGAGGGACCACATTCCAGGTGTCTGGAACCACAACTAAAAATGAATATAAAAAGTGTCATTTGTGAAGAACAGTAAAAGAGGCTAATGGCACTGGGTCATAATATCAAGGGAGTAAGGTATAGACAAACTGAAAAAAGCAAGAAAAGACCAGGGTTTTGAAGGACTTTAAGAAGAAATAGAAAAATTCATATATAATTGTCAAAGTAAGAAGGAGTTATTGGAGTTTATCGAATGGGGGTTTGGATGGTAGCGACATGATCAGACCTCTGCTTTTAGGAAACTCAATTTGGTAGCTGAGGATGATGGCATGGAGTTCAAAGACTTTGAATCAGGTAGATTACAGAAGGTAGTTTAGTTAGGAACAAAATAATGAAATTTTGCAGTAGGGAGTGATGGTGTGATCATGCAGGAATATTAATAAATACCAGGTAAGTGGTATATGATGAGGTAGTTGTATCTACAAAGCATTTTTAATAGCAGAGAAAATACCCAAATCACAGCTATGCTATCAACTACAAACTGGATCCTCACAGTTAACCAGCACCACCATTAATCTTTTATGAGTTTTCTACTGCTCTACCTTCACTGTCTATTCCAATATATCTTTTTTCTCCTCAAATCATCAATTGCACTCTTCCCTCTCAGCCCAGTACTTAATTCACAGTCATTTGAGAAAGTGGAAAACAAGCAATCAATATAAATTCTATCTTATCCCACAGCTATGGCTCAAATGTACATATCACCACCCATTATTTCCTCCTGTGCTTTTGTCTTAGAGAAAAATGTGTACTTCTTCCTTGCCTCCTTGACCTTTCTGGGAGTCCACAATTGCAGCTCCTCTCATTTCCTTCAGAATTTTGCTTGCCACCTTATTTATTTTCAATTTTAAATTTCTGTTTGCCCACTGATTTTTTTTCCTCTTTGCTTTACATTTTTCAGTCTTCCCCAATTTTAAAATCTGTCACTTAACCTTAGCAAGTCTACCATAACTTCAAGCTATTTTTTATATTTATCTTAGTTTTTATGTCACATTCATATGAAAGTCTTCTGTATTAATTTCATGCATCTCCTAAAGCAATATACACTTTATGATCCTACACCTCAATCTTAAATGATAATACTAAAACTAGTGATTTCTTAATTGTTAAATCAAAATTTGGGGAGTATTAGGTAAATTCTTATGTTTTTTTTTCTTAATATCTTTATAACTTTTGATATAATCAGTCAATTCCTCCTCTTGGATAATATCATCTTTGTGAATTTTCATTGTGTTTCTTGTCTTCTTTTCCAACTTAATGACTATAGGTACTCAGTTGTTTTTGCAAGATCACCATCCATGTGTGGCTTCTTAGTGTAGCCCACAATATTTTCTTTTTTGTGATTCCAAGACCCCAAAATTAAAACCCCAAGGAATATTGAGGCTAAATTTCAAGACTATTGCACCAAGGAAAAGATATTGCAAGCAGCTAGAAAGAAACAATTCAAATACCGAGGAACTGTAATTAGAATCACACAAGATCTGTCAGCCTCCACATTGAAGGATCAAAGGCCTGAAACCAGATATTCTGAAAGGCAAAGTGAACTTGGATTACAGTCAAGAATAACCTATCCAGCTAGAATGACCATTATCTTCCAGGGAAGAAGATTGACATTTAAAGATATAGGTGAATTTCACTTATTTCTAATGAAAAGACCAGATCTGAACAAAAAAATTTGATGTCCAAACACAGAACTCAAGAGAAGCATAAAAAGGTAAAAAAGGAAAAAACTCTTGAGAACTATATTTCTACTATGTGTATCCATAAAGAATGGGGGTATAATGTGAGTTTACTTTGATAAAAATGAAAAAGAAACTAGAGGTGTAAGGGCTATCATATTGGAAAAATAGGGGAAAGGAGGTAAAATAAAGTTTAAAAAGGAGGTAAAAAAAAAGGTAAAATCTCACGAAGAGGCAAAGAAAATCTAATGTAATTGAGGGAAAAAAGGGAGGGCAAGGGGCATTGTGTAAATCTTACCTTCATCAGATTGGGCTCTAAAAAAGTGTATTAGACACATTTAGTTTCACAGAAAAAAACTTGTCCTTCCTTATAGGGAAGTAGGAGGGAAAGGAGGAAAAGAAAGGGATAGACTAATAGAAGGGAAAATAGAAGAATTAGGGGGAAGGTGTAAAAAATGGAGAGGGGCTCTAAAGGGGGAAGAACTGTTAGAGGGAGGCCATCATCAAAAACAAAATGCTGCAAAGAGGGGAAGGCAGAAAGGGGAAAGGGAAAGAAAAACATAACTTTGGGTAAATAAGATGGCAGGGAACACAGATTTAGTTATTTTAACTGTTAATGTGAATGGGATCAATTCTACCATAAAATGCAAAAAGATAGAAGACTGGATTAAAAGCCAGAATCCTACAATATGTTATTTACAAGAAACACATGTAAACATAGACATGCATACAGAGTGAAGGTAAAGGGCTGGAGCAGAATCTTTTATGCTTCTGGTGAACAACAACAATAAAAAAAAGCAGGGGTATCAATCCTTTTCTCAGATCAAGTAAAAACAAGGATAGATCTAAGGAAAAGAGATAAGTTAGGAAACTATATTTTACTAAAGGGTACCATAGATAATGAAGCGGTATCAGTATTAAACATATGAGTAACAAGTGGTATAGCATCAAAATTCCTAGAGGAAAAATTAAGAGAGATGCAAGAAGAAATTGACAATGAAACCATAGTAGTGGAGGATTTCAACCTTGGTCTCTCAGAATTAGATAAATCAAACCACAAAATAAATAAGAAAGAAGTTAGAGGGGTAAACAAAATGTTAGAAAAGTTAGATATGATAGATCTTTGGAGAAAGTTGAATGGAGACAATAGGGAGTACCTTTTTCTCTGTGGTTCATGGAATTTAAACAAAAATTGGCCACATTTTAGGGCATAAAAATCTCAAAATCAAATGCAGAAAGAAAGAAATAGTAAATGCATCTTTTTCAGATCATGATGCGATAAAAATCACATGCAATATAAGGCCAGGAGAAAATAGGCCAAAAGTTAATTGGAAAATGAAGAATGTAATCTTAAAGAATGAATGGGAGAAAGAGCAAATC
>JAJPUD010033209.1:0-11486 GCA_023553655.1 Myrmecobius fasciatus
CTATTTTATTTTGCAGTGATCTCATTTCGTTTCCCCATGTTTCTTCTAACTCTCTTTTAAGATTTTTTATGCAATCTTCAAAGAAAGCCTTGTGACATGGAGACCAATTTACGTCTCTCTTTGGGGCTTTTTCTGGAGTTGCTTTACCTTTAGGGGCCTCAGGATTTGAGGTCTGTTCTTCCCTCTCTCCATAAAAGTTGTCTATGGTGAGAGCTCTTTTTGGTTTTTTATTCATTTTTTTTTAAAAGGTGTGAGGTCTGTTTAGGGCAAAGGTGGGACAGCTGCTTTAATTTGCCCTGGGGCAGTTCTGCTGATTGAGTTACTTCAGGAACTGGGCAGTTCTGCTGATTGAATTATGTCAGGGCTGGGCAGCTCCGCTGATTGAATTATTTCTGGTGCTTATCAGACCTGTTTTGAGGTTCTTCCAGAGTATCTTCTTCTAGAATCGTGTTGTTCTCTGGATATTGTGGATTTTTTTGCTTCAGAATCAGTCTAGAGGCTTCATATTTTGTTGGTTTGAGGGGAGGTTAGAGGAGGTTACAGAGAATCCTGTCTGATCTCCGCCACCATGGCTCCACCCCCGGAAGGCTAGCCCCAGCTATTTTTCCATTGTGTGATCTATAACCAAAATCCACCAAAATTAAATGTGGGAGAGATTTATTCTTCATTTGTGAGACAAAACCCTTAGGTCATTCCATTTTTATTAATATTGTCTGAGAAGGATTTGTATCCTAGGAAACACTGGTAGAATTGAAAAAGTGCTGGATTTTGGGGCTAGAACATCTGGATTCAAATCCTGGCTCAGTTTTACCAATGTGACTTCAGGCAAATCACCTATGCTCGTAGACTTTGGTTTACTTATTTTTAAAATAGGGATTTATTGATGAGTAGGATGATTTCAGAAAAACCTGGAAAAACTTACATGAACTCATGCAAAGTAAAGTTGCAGAAACAAGAGAACATTCTTCACAGTAACAAAAAGATTATGTGATGATTAAATGTGATAGACTTGGCTCTTTTCAACAAAGAACTGATTCAAGGCAATTCCAATAGATTTTGGATGAAAAGGGCTATCTATATTCAGAGAGAGAACTATGGACACTGAAAGTGGATCAAAACAGTATTTTCACCTTTTGCTGTTGTTTGATTGCTTCTTTTCTTTATTTTTTTTCCTTTCTCACATTTTTTCCTTTTGACCTGATTTTTCTTTTATAGCATGACAAATGTGGAAATATGTTTACGATTGCACATGTATAACCTATATTGTGTTGCTTGCTGTTTTGGCAGGAGGAGAGAGGGAAAAAATTGGAATACAAGGTTTTTCAAACATGAGTCTTGAAAACTATCTTTGCATGTATTTAGAAAAATAAAATTCTATTAAAAACAAAATGAAGATTTATGTGGAAGGGTGTCTATATTGCTTATAGCACTTAATATATGGCTAAGCATAAAATGTTTAAGAAATTCTTTTTGAATGACATAAATTTTTAAGGAAAAAATTCTTTTCACCAGTAATTTAGTTCCCAGACTTCAGTTTCTGTTTCATGCTGACATCTAGCTCCTCTCTGCCAATCATCATTTCAACTTGATCAAATTTGAAATGTAGAAAAAATTCCCTAAATGCCTATAAGCATAAAAAATAGAAATATTTTCAGACTCAGAACACCTTTGACTACAACAGAGTTTATGTCTAAGCTGTTAATCCTGAAGCAATTACCCTATGGGATAGCCTGGTCAAGCTAAATCTGTCTCAGTTTCTATGCAAATGTTCAGTACCAGAAATACTCAAAAGATAATAGTGATTTACTTCTATTTCATAGGAAATTTGTGCTACCACATGCAAAGAGATTCAAATCTTTTAAGTAATTTGCAAGATTTGTAAGGTCAAAAAAGATGATCAAAACTCACTACAAGGAGTGGCCATCCAGGAAAAGGACAATTATTGAAAAGTATCCTGAGAAGTATTTCTCCAGAATTTTTCAAAGTCTATTCCAAGATTCATAATCTACCAACCTTCTATTTCTTTTTGGCCTCTTCCTCTATCTTCTCTTAGACAGATGATTAGAGGTAGGGGAAAATTTCCCTATGAATTCAAACTGTCACCAAATATGATGGGCTACTTGGAAAGTGGTTAGTTCCCTTGAGGGTCTTCAAGAAAAGCTGGATGAACACTTTAGGAATGCTTTGTGGAAAGGATATTTGGTTAGGCCCATGTTTAATTACATGACCTTTGAAGTCACTTCCAATTTCTAATTTCTATTTTGCTAATTTCTGGGAATTAAAAAAAAGTCCTTCCCCTCAAGGAGGTTGGGGTGGGGGAAAAGGAGAGTAGTTTAATTATATCAGAAAATGTTATAACTGAAAGAGAATTTGGGGATCATTTTGTGTAATCTTTTCATTTTATCCATAAAGAAATTCACTATGAAAGGTGGAAAGTGACTTTTCCAAAGTCATAAAAGTAACAAGAGCTCAAAATGGAAATCACAAAGAGCTCTAGATTTAGAATCAGGTGCCTTCAATGATCCTTTTAGTGCTTTCCAGTTCTAAGTCTATGATCATTTGATCTTATTCAAACTGAGATTCCTTAGCTGAAAATACAAATTTTTGCCACGTACATGTACATGTAGCCCAAATCTCATGGAGAGACAAAATAAATGGGGCAGTATACCCAACTGCTTGTCACATGCAACTGAGATCACAAAAAAGATGGCCATCATTGTAGGAGAGGAGAGACACAAAGGAGGTAAAGTTGAGGCTAGTGTAGTTGAGAAACTAAAGGCAAGGAAGGAGAGGTTTAGGGAGTATCCCCAAGCTAGTTCATTCTTCTTAATATTTCTGAAAATATGCCTATCAGCTCCATATGTATTTTTTCCTAAAGAACCCAGAAGCCCTTTGCCCAATAAGTCATAATTGCAGGAAGACTCTGCTTTTCATCTTCCTATTTTTATTCTTTCAAATGTACTTTTCTTCCAAATACATAACTCTAGGAGCTTGTCCAAAAGCATCTTCTTTCTTTATACTTTAGGCTGGACCATTTCCCAACAGGTGTTTATTCATCTGTAGGAGAAAGCATTATTGAATTTGCTTGACTGCCTGAATATTCCAGGAAAGGAATACAAATGATATGCAGATACACACGCAAAGACAATACATAAAATATAAATATAAAATATATGTATGTATACAGGTATGTATATATACACAAAATAATTCTAGACCTACACATATACATACATAACACATGTATACATATGTGTTAATCATATATTGATATTACATATACTATTTTTTCATATGCTTAAGCAGAGACAGACATTAATTCCATATAGCACATGTTAAAATGAGTATCACCATTTAAAATGTTGTTTTACTGCCACAGGATAAATAAAGCTCAGAGGATAAAATTTATCTATTCACTGCATCAACTACCCTCTAATATTTATAAAAGTCCATGTGACCCATCATTTACTGAATCTTCTAGATAAGAAACTTCAGGCTCTTCTTCCTTGGAGATTTATTTATTCCCTGATCTGTTTTTGACTTGCCAAGAGTGACAACCTATATAAGCTGTCCCTTTCTTTGATACGTATGTCAAACATGCATATGTATGTGTGAATCATATTTTTATCATATATACTTAAGCAGAGACAGACATTAATTTCATATAACACATGTTAATAAAATGAGTCATTGTCACCATTCAAAAGGTTGTTTTACTGCCATAGGATAAATAAAGCTCAGAGGACAAAATTTATCTATGTAATTGAGCCAACCACCCTCCAATATTTATAAAAGCTCCTTTTACCCATCATTTACTGAACCCTCTAGATGAAAAACTTCAGGCTCTCCTTCCTTAGAGATCTGTTTATCCTACAAACTGTTTTTGACTTGCAAAGAGTGATAACCTATAGAAGTTGTCTCTTTTTCTGATACTAAATACTATTTTTCCAGGAGGGCAATTGGCTCTTATGTCCTATCAGACAACTTTATGGTAATTTTGAATGAGCTTTTTCTCTTCTAAGCCAATCTTCTCTAATTGCACTATTGACCAAGTGCTTACCTTTTTATGTGTGCTAAAATTAATGCATCAATCCCACCCAATTAGCCACTGAAGTTCACTCCTTTTATTATTTTGGGAAAACAGAGAGCTTCTAGAGCGCTTAAAGTTAGTGTGTACTTTCAGAACCAAACAATAAATTATTAGATACGTTTTGTGGGGGACCATACATAAGTGGAAACAGCTGCCTCCTCGCTACAGCATACCATATACTATGCTTAGTTTTTTGTGTGTTTTTGTGTGATTTTCTGACATTCATTTAAGGTGCCAGGGTACTTTTCCTTCAAATTTCCATTCAAAGTCCACTTCACAGTTTCAATATGAAATAGATATGACCCAGGGTGTATGAAACTTATGAGAGCAGAGTTCATAATAATTACTACCAAGATGGAAAATTTCAAAATTGGCAAAGTTAAAATATATTTTTTATTTAAATTTAAAGTGAATTAAAAATGAAAATAAATACAAAGAAAGAATATGGATCACCACCTGAGATTCCCAAATAAAAATTTCCAGAAATATTATAACCAAATTCCAGAGCTCCTAGGTAAAAGAGAAAATACAACAAGAAAGAAAGAATTCAAATACAGTGGGGCCACAGTGAAGAACAAAATTTAGCAGCTACCACATTGATAATGAAGGGTTTTGGATATGATGTTCCAAAAGGAAAAAAGAGGTAGAATTATAATGAAAAATAATCTATCCAGCTAAACTGGTTATAATTCTTTAAGAAAAATGAAATAGAGGATTGTAAAGCATTCCTGATTAAATGAATGAGCTGAACAAAATTTCACTACCAAATACAAGATTCAAGAACAGCGTAAAAAGCTAAACATGAAAGAGCAATTAGAAGAGACTCAATCAATTTAAACTGTTTACATTCCTATATGGGAAGATGATGTATGCAATTTATAAGAACTTTATCATTATTAGGGTAGTTAAAAGAACTCTATACTGACAGAGGATGTTGAAGTGGAAGGGTGTGGGAGTACATCAGATGATGCAAAAAAAAGTATGGGTAAGAAAAAGGAAAGCTTTGGGAGAAATTAAAAAGGAAGAGGGAGAGTGATGAAAGTTATCTCACATGAAAAGCTCATGCAGTGAAGATGATTTACAGTAGAAGATAAAATGAGGGATGGCTGCGTAGCACAAATCTTATTCTCATCTAAATTGGTTCAAAGATTATACACATACATATATACACATGTGTGTGCATGCATAAATAAGCACATACACACATATTCAATTGTATATGGAAATTTATCTTAGCTAACAAGGAAGTAGGAGGGGAAAATGATAAAAATTTAAAAAAGGAGTAACAAAAGGGAGGGCAGATAAAGAAAGCTAATGGTCATAAGGAAAAGAGAATTTAGTAGAGGGAAAGGAAAAAGGGAGGGAATGAAGGAGGGAAAGACAAAGAAGAAAATTGCTTAGAAGGAAAAGTGCATTTAAAAATCACAACTATAAATATCAGTGGAATAAACTCACTTATAAAACTAAAGCATGGTAGCAGAATAGGTTAGAAACCAATCTTGGACAATATATCATTTATCAGAAACACTCTTGAAACAGACAGACCCACACAGAGTTAAAATAAGGATTTGAAATAGAATATATTATGCTTTAGATGAAGTTTAAAAAAGAGACAGAGGTAGCAATCATAATTTCAAAGTAAAAGCAAAAATAGATTTAAATAAAAGTGATACACAGGGAAACTACATCTTGATAAAAGATATAGAAACTATATAAATATTAATATATATGCACCAAATGGCATAGCAACCAAATGCTTAAAGGAAAAATTAAATGAATTATAGGATGAAATAAGACAATAAAACTGTACTAGTGGGGGGAAACTCAACTTTCCCTTCTGAGAGCTAAATAAAAGTAACTAAAATAAATAAGAAAGAAGTTAAGGAGTTGACTAGAATTTTTAAAAAGTTAGGTGTGATAGATCTCTGGAGAAAATTGAATGGGAGTATTCCCATTGTCTCAACTATACTTGGCACCTGCACAAAAATTGGCAATCTATCAGGGTACAAAAACCTCACAACCAAATAAAGAAAAGCAAAAATATTAACTGCACCCCTTTCATATCACAGTGAAATAAGTTAATAAACATTATAATCAATAAAGGCCTATGGAAACCTAGATTAAATATTAATTGGAAACTAAATAATCTGATCCTAAAAATGCATGGGTCAATAAACAAATCATTGAAAGAATCAATAAATGCATTAAAGACAATGTCAAAGATGAGACAGTGTACCACAATTTGTGGGATGCAGCCAAAGCAGTGCTTAGAGGAAAATTTATATCTCTTAAATGTAAAGGAAGGCAGTTTATCAGTATAATTTTTCAATCTATAGTACAAAGCATAATCATCAAAACCATCTAGTACTGGCTAATAAAGAGAGTAGTACATCAATGGAATATATAAGTACACAATACACAGTAGGAAATGATCATAGTAATCTAATTTTTGATAAATTACCCAAATC
Organism: Myrmecobius fasciatus; assembly: GCA_023553655.1. Lineage (NCBI taxonomy): Eukaryota > Metazoa > Chordata > Mammalia > Dasyuromorphia > Myrmecobiidae > Myrmecobius > Myrmecobius fasciatus. The sequence goes on from JAJPUD010033209.1 coordinate 6,559, forward strand.
CAATTTCTGAGGGTAAAAACATAGCATTTGAAAAAAAAATGCTTGGAAAACAGGAAAGCAGTTTGGAAGAAACAAAGTATAGAACAGCACTTCATGTCATATACCAAGATAATATAAAATTGGGTAAATAATTTAGACATAAAAGGTAATATCATAAATAAATTGGATGAGCATAGAAAAATATACCTGTTGGATCTATGGATAAGGGAAGAATTCATAATCAAATAAAGGATAATGAGCATGATAGGAAGTAAAATGAATAATTTTTATTATATAAAACTAAAAAAGATTTTGCATCAACAAAACTAATACAACTAAACTTATTTTTAAAGAGCAAAATTGGGAGAGTTGGTTTTTGCATCAAGTCAAAACTTCATTTTTCAAATATGTAGGGAATTGAATCAAATTTATGTGCTAATTCTTAATTGATAGTCAAAGTATATGAATTGGCAGTTTTCAGAAATAGAAATCAAAGCTCTCAATAATCACATGAAAAGCTCTACATTATTATTCATTAGAGGAATGCAAATTAAAGCAATTGTGAGGCATAACCACACACACATAACACACCAATGTTTGGCTAATGATAGAAAAGGAAAGTGACATAAACTGGAGGGATTAAGAAATAATTGTGACAGGAATATATTGTTGGTGGGGTTGTGAATTGGAATAATCACTCTGGAAAATAATTTGGAACCCTGTCCAAAGTACTATAAAATTGTGCATATCCTTTGACCCAGCAATACCACTACTAAAATACCTGCATCCAAAATTGATCAAAGAAAAGGGCAAAGATGTGTACAAGGATATTTATAGCAATTATTTTTGTGGTGGTGAAGCATTGGAAACTGAGGGGATGTCCACCAATTTGGGGATGGCTAAACAAGATGTGGCACATGATTATGATGATATAATATTACAATATTACAAATTACAACAGAGATCTAATGAACTCTGAGTAAAGATTGAAGAATATTTAAAATAACTTTGTGTATGTGTGTTTTCTTTTACAATGCAGATAACATGGAAATATGTTTTGCATGTCTTTGATATATCATTGATATGGTATTTGTCTTCTCAAGTTTTGAGGGAGGAGTAATAGGAGCCAAAACTTCAAGCTTAAACTTATAAAAAATGTTACTTTTTATGTACTTGGGGAATATTTAATGAAATAAATAGACATATATATTTAAAATAAAATAAATGCTTGTTGACATCACAGATCTTGAAGATTTTGTTATCAGTTTCTTACATAAAGATATTGCTATTAGACTAAGTCCAATAGAGTAGCCACTTTGAGATGTTTACTTCCAATGAATATGTTTACTTTTAAGTTGGTTTCTGCATTGATTCTGAACTTTATGTTAAAGTTGGTCTCTATACTCAGTGTGCTATGATATGGGCACTGTTCATACATCAGGCTTTTTTGCATTGCTGTTTACAAAGCTAATTTTTGGAGCTTTCAAGGTTGTGTGATCTGGGGAGAGGTATGATTAATGCTTTCCTGTTGTTTTTGTTGATACCTAGTTCCACCATTAGTATTTCATCCATGTGAGCTTACAGATCTCACTAATATCCAAAGATGTCTTGGGCTGGAAGAATAACAAGTAGCCTGATGTGATATAGATTGCATGAAGGATAGTGACTTCGAAAAGTAGGAGTTGTATTCCAAAGGGCTTTGCATGCAAAACATATTACTTTGTATTTTGTCCTTGAGGCAATAAATAAGAAGCTTCTGGAGTATGTTGAGTAGGAGAACACCATAGTCAGATATGCAAGGAATCTTGAGCAAATGAGAACCAGAGTGGTTGTAAGAAAAAGAATGGTTTAGTTTCAGGATCAGACAAGGAGAAATGAAACATGAAACAGGAACTGAGAGAGCCAGAATGTAGAACTATGGCATGAAATACTCCAAAGTTAAGACTTAAGGATCTTCCATGCTTTCATGAGTATTTTGGGGGTGTAAATTAAAAAACTTTCTGTGACTGAGTATATGAAAAATTGTATAAATAAATGAATATTTAATAGACATTCCTCATCAGTGTTAGATCCTGGAGTACAAGTACAAAAAAATTCTTGTCTTATAGGAGTTTACTTTCTAATAAAGAGACTACAACAATGTGGAGGGATTGAGGAGGAATAAAAAAAGTGTACTCCTGAAGGGGCAAACCAACTGATGAAGCTTTGGAAGAGATGAAGAGAGAATGAGGAGTGACTAGGTCTTTGAGAATTGCTGGCTAAAAAGTTAATCACCCTGAAGTCAACCTGGAATTACTCCTCTCTAAACTTAACTTGACTGCTTTTTCACATATTGATATAAAGGCAGGGAAAGTAGAGAGCTTTCATTCCATTGGTATAGCAACTGAGAACCTAGGGTCATCTTTATAATATAATAAAAATCACAAAATGGTTCTAAATTGTGTTACTGTCTCACTGTAACATATTGAAGATAATTTGCGTCCCATGAAAAACATTGTCATGATTATATCATTACTTAGCTGCCAAATATTAAACAAACTATTAAAAAAATATGACCTACTTGACTCCACAGAAAATTTATAAGAATGGATCTCTTACTCTTCTTTGAAGAAATGAGGTATTATGGATGTTGAGTATCTCAGACTTGAGTGGATTATTTTTTGTTTTGATGTGTTGATTAATTTTATTAAATTACTTTTTGCTGCCCTCTTACTATTTATTATTTGAGATAGTTCACTGATTGGGCAAAAGAGATTTATATTGAAAAATGAAGATGCTATAAAGACCACAAAAATAAATGATTTTAAAAAATTAAAAAGTATACATACATGCATGTATATGTATACATATTCATGTGTATCACAAACATTATGAATATTTACACACACATGTGTGTACACCTACATGTATGTGTCTCAGAAATGAAATGAATATAGCAAAGCCTTCTGAAGTTGATGAGAGCTGGCCTGGAAACCAGGTCAACTGGGTTTAAGTGATGCTTCTGCCATATACTGGTTTCATAGTTACAGGACCTCTCAGTGCTCTTGATTTAATTCTCCAAGATTATAAATTTTAGAGAAGGTGCCGAGTAGAAAGAATTTTTTTTAACCAAGGAGTTCATTAAATCGATGAAATAACAAATATAATCCTATCTGTATTCCTCTAAGTAAAGCATTTTTACACCCAAACTTTTCAAATTATTTCCCCCATAAATGGAAAATTCGTTTTTGAAAACCTAATTTCATCTCTAAAAGATTTGATATTGCTTTTAAAACTAAAACATTTTCAAGATATGGAATATCTAAGAGTACCAGATATGTGATCTCATATTTGGTTACTATAAAGGTAAAAAGGTAAGGAGGCTTAAGGTAGAATCCCAGTGTAATCAGAGGCATGTGATGGCAGTTCACATGAGCAGGCTTTGGCCAGTCTTAGCTTTAATTCTAATAAGCAACACTATGTCCAAAGTATATTTCTAAAGAATGGAGTAGCAGCACTCCCCAACATTGGAAATATCTTTAATTGAGATATGGAAATTCCCACAGTCATTTGGACACAATCTTTAAGGAATTTTGTTCAGATGCTTATTCATTTCATTTCAGCAGGAAAGTAAGGATGTGGTGTCGTGATTACAGTAGGAATGGGGGAAATCTAGCTACATAAAATCTCATGAGAAAGTTTCAGGATGTTTCAACATTGACTCTGAGATTTAAAGAATTTTCCATGTGTATAAATGGCCTCAACTTTAACCTTTCATTTCAATTACCATTCTTGAAATGGAATTATTGAAAAGCTCAGGACTCTCTTTTAATGTAAAAAGTGTCTGGCAGTTCATATTGCCCTTTATCCCAATCTCCCCCCACCAAAAGAAAAAAAACTGGGCTGTGTCATTTTCTAACCACTTTCATAACATTAGTTTTTGTCCAACTTCTGAACCTGTTCCCAATTATCCTTGAGAGCTGCTGAATGACTGATGCAATCCTCTGTTTAATGGGTGCTTGAGGTTACCTATCATAGATACTGACAAGTTATATCACTGGGAAGGAGAGATTAGACTGGGGACATGAATAGAGTTTTTAAATGAAATGGAATGGGGGAAGCCAAAATATGTGATTATAAAACCGTGTTAAATGCAGAATTATAAGAGGAATAATGATAAGAGATATGCTAAGATATATATATATATATATATATATATATGTTCAAGTGTTTGTAAAATCAGTAATCTATAGCTAGCTCAAAACAAGATTGTTATATTGACTTATAATAGGCCAATTATATGTGAGAGGTCCCTCTGGAAGACAAAGCTTTGGGATCAGTAAGACTCACTAAGGACAGAAAAAGTGTTATACATCTTCAAGATAGCCTTTAAGGATACCAAACAGAATATCACATCTACTTTTTATTTTGTGAAATTGAGGCCATCTATCAGATCCTTCATCTTCATTTTTTCAATTCTAAAAACTTCTCAAAGTTTTTAACCAATTCTGCTTTGTCCTCATCTCAGAAGATAAAGTTATCCTTTAATTTGCCAAGGCGAAGTCTTCCATTTGTGCCTTTGGCACCATTCTTTCACCCCTGAGTAAGTTTTTGTTATTATATCATTTCTTCAGTATTTCATCTTCATTCTCTACTTATATTTTTTCTGCCTACAAACATACTTAGGTTACTTTTATTTTATTTTTTCCTCTTGATCATGGTATCCCTAAAGCAAATGAAAAATGTTTATCTTTTTGAAAATATTTTTTGAAATTACATATAAAAACAATATTTAACATTTAGTTTTATTCTAAGAATTCTAAAATCTCTCCTTCCATGCTTCTCTCACCTGCTACCTCCTTAAAATAAGAAATGATTTGATATACATTATATATGGACTATCATGTAAGACATTTCCATATTAGTCATTTTGTTTTTTTTTTTTTTTTTTTTTTTTTTTTTTTTTTTTT
>JAJPUD010033210.1:0-11485 GCA_023553655.1 Myrmecobius fasciatus
TTTTTTTTTTTAATTTATTTTTTATTTTTGCTATTATGTCTTGAGAAGTATGTTTGATGTCATTTATTCCAACCCCTTTCTTTTCCAAAGTAGGAAGTGAAACCTAGCAAGGTCCAGTGAGTTCCTCAACCTCAAGCTAGTACTTTGTGGGACTATAGATATGCTTCTGTTCATCTTGCTGTGAGCATTAGACGTTGTAGTATGAGATGTTGATAAAGAAGGGGGCCTTGAAAATTCCTACCATTCCCTTCCTCCATCTCTTTGTTAGAAGTTTGAACAAATAGGATTCTGTAATCCTTATCTGAAGTTATGGGACAGATAAAACTCTCATAAAATATAAGAATCTCATTAGAGCAAAGGATCTTTATTTTCTGATAAAATACATAAGCTAAGAAAACCTAGCTTTGCATGACATTCATGAAATTAATGGTTTGTTTTTTGTTTTTTTTAAACTACTGTTTCCGGAAAAGATTCCAGAGTCTTCCAAGTCATGTAACATAGATGAACCTGCTTTCTTATGCAGCAACAGTGTTTTTTTCTTGGGTTTGGTGATTTTTTTTTTTTTCCCTCTTGCCTGGCCTGCTTCATTTTTCTAAGGAGAGAAATGTTTAAGGACAACTGCTACTTTACTTACTACAGACAGAAACCCTGCTCCACCTATAGCAAAACACCGGAAGACCAAAAGGGTCACAGGAATGATATTACGCCAGGGAGTCCTTTCCCATTTAGGGGGAGGGCCACTGTCAATGCTTCCTCCAAATCCATATTTCTTACAGAATGGAGGAGCCCATCCATAGTCACAGTGGCAATTTCTATTATTATTACAGATTCCTCTCTTGTTACACATGTCCACTGTACAGTCAAATTTAAGAACATTAATGTTTGTACAAGTCTTATTAATACATAAAAATCCATCTCCACAGGCGGTGCCTTCTTTTACTTCTCCAATATCTGGCAGTTTCATTGTACTCATTGGAAGATGATAGTCTGTCCCCCAGCAAGTAATGTTGCCCTGGCTGACAAAATTCATAACTATTGTATAGTGATCATCCATGACAGGAAGACCCTTGACATTGACACACTGTAGTCTTCCACACAGCACATTATCAGGTTCACACTTGGAATAAACACCGGTCATAATTCCACAGTTGCCAAAACGGTCCCCTTGATTGGCTTCTTGATAGCAGGCAAGGGGCCCTGATCTTGAAGAGCGTCCAAAAAGTCTCATACACTGCTGATTACGAGAATTGCAAACCCCTTTAAAGCAATAGCCACTACCAGAGCAGGGGGTACCATCTTGAATGTAGGTGTTAGAAGGGCAGTGTTCAGAGGTGCCATTGCAGAACTCCTCAAGGTCACATTCACTATTTCTGGGCCTGCACAGTTTTCCTGCTTTTCGAAATCTACAATTATAGCAGCAAGGACCAGAACCACACTTTGCTCTGTCTTTTAATTTACATGTTGGCTGACAACACTTATCTTGCTCACAGTCCTTTGGTGTACCACAGTCACACTGTTCATTCCCTTCCACCACCCTGTCACCACATACAGACAATTTTTTTTTAAATGCTGGTACATTAGACAAGCACTTTCCATAAATGACTATCTTGTCAAAATAATCCGAGTAACTGCAATCACTGAAACCACCATTGCCAGGGTTTGGATCCATTAAGCATCTATCAGGTCCCTGACATTCACATCCACTCACATCGTCTTTCATCCCCACAATGTGGCCCAATGCATGAAGAAACTCATTAGAGCCACTGAGGTTCTCTTGAGATAGGCTGCTCACAGATGTGCTATTTCCTTTTTCACAGATACCTCCTATCTTGGCTTTTGTGGCCATCACTTTACTTACAATTAAATGTGCCCAATCTGACTGGACACGGCGGTCTAGTTGTTCCTGTTTGTATTTCATAAAGTCTTCATAAATTTGATCTTCTCTGGCATTTTTAATATTTATTTTGTCCTGATCAGACCAAACCTCAATTCCCTCCAGATAAACTCGACAATGGAGTCCTTGAAAAAGCGTGTCTGCCAAAGCTATCAAAGTAAGGCCCTCATTGATGCAAGCAGTCATATTGGATCCCAAAAGCTGATACCTCCCATTAGATATCACAAGAAAGGACTCTATATACTTAAGGTGTAGATAGGTCCAAGAAAACTTAGCCGAAATCTCTAGATTCTGGCCGTTGTCCAAACGAGGGCTTGTTTCTTCATCAATCGACTTACAGGCGTGATCAGCACGAACGTCCTTCCGCAGGCGATAAATGATGTGTTCAAATTGGGTGGAGGTCTTCAGGGGTTCCATTTGGTAAAGGCTTCCATTCATGTTCAGTATCCCTCGGAGGCCCCCAAAGCAGGTGTTTAAGGTAGCCAGGGAGTCCGGGGAGCCCTCCACGTAACCTCCGTAGCTGCAGTCATCCGCGATGTAAGGCTGGTCCTCCAAGAAGGTGCCCTGTCCAGTGAAGTAGAAAATGCGCAGATGTCTGGACAACAGGAGCTTCTTGGGCCGAAGGTGGACCACCTGCTTCCTGCCCTCCACCTGCAGGAGGTAAGATACCCGGCCAGCTACTTCCGGATCCCCCTTGCGGGGACCCAGCAACTTGGGGATAATCACTTCATAGGAGGAGAAGCTCTTCCCCGGGCGATGGCCGAAGGCCAGAGCCAGGCAGCTTGGGCAGAGCAGGAGCGTGCCCAGGCAGAGCAGCAGGAGGGAGCCACCCAGGTGCGAAATGACGGCTCCCTCGGACCCCATGCCGGATTCCTGCTTCCCCTCCGGAAGCTGAGCTGCAGCCCAGATCTGGGAGGGAGGTCGGACTCGGGCAGCCGGCGGTGTAAAAGGCTGGGAACTGGGCTCTGCCCCTGGGGCGCCTTCCAGGGCATTGGCCCAAGCACGAGCCTCCGGGACGGTTGGGGGGCGGAAGGAATGGACTCGGTTGGGGTGAGGTCCGTTGGATAAGCTCCAGTGGAGGGGACTGGAAGGATATAAAATGGCCACGCGAAACTTCCTGTGGGGAAAGGGAGATGGTTTGGCCGAAAAGAACAGTTGGAGTGGAAGGGAGCAGGGAACCACCTGGGAAAAACTGTTGAAAGATTTCTGTTGCTACACCTCTAACGACAGGTAGAAATGTCTGCAACATTTAGTTAGTTATCATATACCAACGTGAAGAGAGATCTTTCTATCCATACAAAGCTCAATACATCTATGTTCCTATAGAGATTCACCAATATCTATAGATAGGGAGATCTTAGGTACATATCCCTCTCTACACTATATACATATAGATGACTATCATATATCACATATGGATATGGATGTCATATAATATAGATATCCGGTAAGTATGTCCATGCTATGAATATATATTTGAAACTAGATATAGGCAGAGCTATATAGATAAAGATACTTATAGGTAGAAGGATACTATATGTGCAGAGCTATCTATCTTATAACACATAAACACATACAGACAGCTTTCTATAGATACCTATATCTACACATAGATTATTGTCATTTCTTATAGAATAATCATATTCCATAACATTCATGTGCCATCACTTATTCAGCCAACTGAAAAGGGAGGGGTCAGAACCTATATTAATCAGCTTGAGTCTGCCCTATTTTTCTCAACTGGGCGGGTTTGCCTAGGGCCTAGTTTTGATCTAAAACCCAGAAAGTCAACTCAGTTTCCAGGTTCTTGCCACTACAAAAAGAGCTGCCACAAACATTTTTGTACACATGGGTCCCTTTCCCTCCTTTAAGATCTCTTTGGGATATAAGCTCAGTAGAAACACTGCTGGGTCAAAGGGTGTGTGCACTTTGATAAGTCTTTGGGCATAGTTCCAAATACACATTTACACTTTGTTATTTGTCCTTCCTTCTCGAAAAGGACATAATAACATCAGGGGAGGTGACATGCAAGTGACTTGGATTGAAGTGAGGGAGGGCTGTGCAAGGTCACCTGTCTCCCTTTCTCCAAAGCCATCTGAATCCAGTGGCAAGAAATACTTCAGGAGATAGCCCTGGATGCAGGCCTTTTTAAGGTATATAAGCCATAAGTTTGGTATAAGTTTGACTAGTGTGTGCTGACAAGAGCTTTCTCTGTCAAGAAAAATCGTATCTACAAGAAAAAAAAATCAGGGAAAGGAAACACAATGCAAGCAAACCTCAATAGAGAGCATAAAAATATTATGTTGTGGTCCACATTTCATATCCCTCTCTTTGGGTGTGTATGGCTTTCTTCACTGAACAATTAGAAGTGGTTTGAAACATTTCATTGTTGAAGAGAGACAGATCCATCAGAATTGATCATCATATAGTATTGTTGTTGCCATGTATAATGATCTCCTGGTTCTGCTCACTTCACTCAGCATCAGTTCATGCAAGTCTCTCCAGGCCTCTCTGAAATCATCCTGCTGGTCGTTTCTTATAGAACAATAATATTCCATAACATTCATATACCATAATTTATTCAGCCATTCTCCAATTGATGGGCATCCATTCAGTTTCCAGTTTCTAGCCACTACAAAAAGAGCTGCCACAAACATTCTTGCACATGTGGGGCCCTTTCCTTCCTTTATGATTTCTTTGGGATATAAGCCCAATAGAAACACTGCTGGGTCAAAAGGTATGCACAGTTTGATCACTTTTTGAGCATAGTTCCAAATTGCTCTTCACAATGGTTGGATCCATTCACAGTTCCACCAACAATGTATCAGTGTCCCAGTTTTCCCACATCCCCTCCAACATTCGTCATTATAATTTCCTGTCATTTTAGCCAATCTGACAGGTGTGTAATGGTACCTCAGAGTTGTCTTAATTTGCACTTCTCTGATCAATAGTGATTTGGAGCACCTTTTCATATGACTAGAAATAATTTTTTTTTAATTTCATCATCTGAAAATTGTCTGTTCCTATCTTTTGACCATTTATTGATTGGAGAATTTGCCAGGCACTTTTAATAAAAATTATATCATTTGAATCTCAACACCTCTGGTTGTGTGTGTGTATGTGTGTGTGGTGGAGGAGGGGAGAAGAAAGGGGAGTATTATTATTATCCTCATTTTACCGTAGAGAAAACTGAGGCAAATGGTGGTTAAAGGACTTGCCCCAAATCACACAGATTTTAACTAGACAAGGCAGATTTTGAACTCAGGTTCTCAATCCAAACCCAGTGCTCTATCCACTGCACCACCAGCTGGGTGCTTACTATTGAGCCAATAAGAATATATGTGAGGCAAAATGAAAGATTATCCCTGCCCTCAAGGAGCTTTTATTTTAATGGGGGAAGACCATATAAAGGAACTCGAAGTGAAGTAGAGGACATCATAAAGTTGGGGCAGAACTGGAAGAGAGATGAAGAATAGATGGCTTAGATATATTTCCTCAAAATGGAAGTTCCAAGTAGAACATGGAAGTTGGGGAGAAGCAGGAAACAGAGAGATCCTCAAACATTGTGCCTTGTTTTCTTTATGTACAGATTTTAAAATGGTTCTTTTATTTGAACAATTTTGAAGTACTGAATAAATTTTCGTAACAGTCCTAAAGTATAGAAAGCCATTAGGATCCTTTTAGTTACAATATGGTGGTTTTGTAGAACCCCTTTAGATTTAACTTAATGCCAAACCAATCAGACTTCAGTGGCCAAAGCATCTAAAGATATTTTAAATTTATTGACAGTGGTTCTCATATATTTTAGCATCTCTTATGAAGCTCATAAAATGCTTTCAGCAGCCCCTACTTCTGTTCTGTATGGTCATCTTGTGTTTGAGAGTGAGAGTGATCCAGAGTCATCAATGGGGATGCTACTTCTTGTGCAATCTCTATTAACTGTAAGTTGAATAAGGTGTACTCTTTATGAAGTCTTAACAAGCCTAATCACCTAACCTAAAACGTTTACTTGAACTATACCCATGTCAGGGAGATGTCTGAACAATGTGAATGGTAATGTTCATGGACTATATCATTATTTCCTTACAATTCATTTGAATTCTATAGTATACCCAAACATAGTATATGTACCATCAAAACATTATTGATGGGAAACCAGTTTTAAGAAGGGCAAGAATTTCAATTAATTGTCCAAAAATAGAACTGAGAATCAGTTGTCTATGGTCTCAGACTAAAAAGAAGCTCTAGAAAAAATACCGGTATTTAGAAATCCAAGGATAAAGCACATTGAGTCATCCTCCCAGCCTACTTCATCATAGAGAGTGAGAAGGAAGTCTGGGGGCACTGGGGCATAACACAAAACCTTCCAGACTTGGCTTGAACTGAGACTTTTAGCTGTTTACTAATGTGAGAAGTGGTCACAGATCCCACAGGGATAAGCCTGATGCTGTGTAAGGAGCAAGAGCTAGCTGACAACTTTATCATTCTGACCATAGAGATGTTTTGCAAATGTAGTGTGGACTGAGGAAGGGATCTTTGGATAGGGTTGACATGCCAGAGGAAGGGGTAGTTATGGGACTGAGACTATATCCTAGATATAGAGCAGGAGCAGAAGCAAGCAGAAGTGGTGTGATCAGAAATTCTGATTCTCAAGCAGGATCTCAAATTCTCTGGATCCCTGGGCTTTCAGTTTAGTCTAAAGGTTGAAGTTGCATGACTGGGGAAGGAAGCACGGGCCAAGATGGAACCTACAATTCTGTTACTTCAAACGCACAGAGTCTATCAGTCAGCAGATAGATGCTAGAGCTAGGAATAATCTACTGGAGTTTCATCCAGAGATAAGTCTACAGTTGTGTTACTTAGTCCCCAAAAGGGGTCAGTAGTTCAGAGCTTAGACCAGGAAATCAGTGATTAGACTTAGTTCAAGATCAGACCATTTTGGATTAATTAAAAGCTTTCAGGTTTCCAGTCTGAGCTACTCCTGAGATCTTTGAAAAACATAATATTAAGATACCAAATAAGCCCCACACATTTGCTCCAGAAGTGTGTCAAAACTTGACTCTAACACAAACTCCCAATTTAGGAAATAAAGGTAGAAGAATAAGCATAAGACAAAAATAGGAGCTTTCCATTAGGAGCTATTATGGAGACAGGAACCCTCAAGAAACAAACCCAAAGAAGAGAATGATTCCAAAATAGATAACCAAAAAGAAAGAAATGGAAAAGAAATGAGAAGTTTGGGGGAAATACTTACAAAAAAGAATTAGGAAGCTCTAGTATAAAAGGTACAAGACCACTCAAATAACAAAAATCTTTGAAAATTAGTATGAATCCAAACATATCAGTCACATGAAACAAGTAATGTTAAAAATAAAAAGAGTGAAATATGGAAAAAAATTTATAGTATTTCATAACTAAATGGGCAGACAGATCAAGAAGAAATAAGCTAAGAATCATTGAGATAGTAGGAATTTGTAGCAAGATGAAAGCATGCTGAAGACCTAAAGTAACCTAGATTCTTTTGCAAACACCCCAGTAAAACATTTAAAATGTAACAGTAACTGATCAAATAAGGGAATAGTTTAATGGCTGTTCCACCCATTGGGATATAGAACCACCAAAACTCTGTAAAAACCCTGAAGCAAACAAGCAAGGCTAGATCTGAAATATGGCACAAGGCATCCCCAAGCCAAAAAGAAAGGCCACCACAACCCTGAACCTCCCCTTCCCAGCATAGAAGGGAGCAATCTCAAGTTTACTGGCAGGAGAGAGTCACCAAATCTGGACCAGACCTGGGAAACCTCAAAACCTCATGGCAGAAGTTCAGCTTGGAAACAGCCTCTGAGTTTAGCACTAGGGGGGGCAGGCCTCAGGCAGTCATGAGATGATTTTAGAGTACTGTGGCAAAAGGATTCCCTAGACAGAGTCCATTACTAGTATAGCACTAGCATCCCTTGAAGGAGGAATCTAGCCTTGTCTTCATACTCAATGGGCCTGTCTATTCTATTAAGAAGTACAAGAGCACAACCTGACCCAAGAACAGGTTCTCCCCTTCCTCTCCAACTTTGACACTGAAGCTGTTGAAATGAGTAAATGAAGGAAAACCCTGAATAGCATGAGGAAATAAACCTTGGATTTAGAAATTCTGGAAGGATTCAGAAGAGTGACTACACAACAAATCCAATTAAAATCTCAGAGGGAAAAGTATGTATCCTGGTCACAAGGACTATAAATTGGAAGAAATGACTAAAAATTGAATAAGGAAGAAAAACAAAAGGCAAGCATTGATAACTTTAAAACAGAAATCTGAATGAGCCAAAAAGAAAATATATAATGGCAATGACAAACATTAAAGCAAAACTGAAAAAAAGAAGAAAATGTAAGAAAAATAATACCAAAACCTAATTAACCTGGAAAATGGGTCAAGGAAAACGAACAATTATCTCATTATCTAAAAATCAAGACTAAGAAAAAGCCTAGATTCCATACTTCAAATAATTTCAAATGAAAACTAGTCATAACTTTTAGAACCCAGAAGACAAACTAAAAATTAAGAGTTTACAGATTAGCTCCTGAAAAACAAAAACAAAAACAAAATAACAAATTAAAACTTCTAGGAACTTTGTAACTATAATCAAGACCTTCCAAATCAAAGGGGAAAAAATGCATGCACCCAAAAAGGAAAAAAAAGACTTTCAAATATCAAGGAGACATAATAGTATAACAGAAAATCTGGTACTTGTCATGATACAGAAGAAAAGAGTTTGGAATCCAGTATTCCAAAAGGCAAAATACAAGAGGTTATTGCCAAGAAAAACCTTTTCAGCAAAATTAAGCATAGTCACACAGGAGAAAATTAAACTTTTAATGAAATAGAGACTTTTCAAGTATTCCTGGTGAAAAAGGCAAAATTGAATAGATATTTTGAAATGGAAATTCAGGAATCAGGTAAGCATAGAAAGATTCACATATTTGTCTAATTGAGAGAATATACATAGGGAAAAATAGCTTAATCCAATTCGGAAAGAAACAAATGTCTCCTGATAACTCTAATATCTTTAAGGGTTCCAGAGAAAAATATTTTTCTTGGTTAGTTTTGTTCTATTTTGAGGATCTCATTAGAAATCAAAAATAGGAAGGACAAGAAACTATCCTGGGAAAGAAAGGAGGGGGAAGGAAATAGAAAATAACTATCACATAAGATGAAAAATAATCATGGAGGAATGGGTATCCTCTAAAACTCATTTATCTGAACCCAATAAAGGAAGGATGAACTTTCCCTGCCCCAATCCCCACACATAAAATTTCAGTTAAGAAGAAATACATTAACTCAAAAGGGAAATGGCAGGTGACAAAAGACAAGAGAGAGTTAGGGATTTAAAATGGATGACAGGAAAAGTAAGGTAACAAATTTTTAAAAAGTAATGTGAAGAGAGGATTAAAAGGGAAAAGGAAAAGGAAAATTAAGGGTGGAGGAAGGTAAAGAGAAGAGCAATAGAGCACAAAGATGCCATTTCATTTATAGATCATAAATGTCAAGTAAATACTCTCCTTTTTTTTTTTTTTTTTTTTTACTATTGTTTTATTTGTAAAGAGGTAGGGAGAGAATTGTAAATGTGAACGAGATGGATTCACCCATAAAACAGGTGCAGAGAGCAGAATGGATTAAGAATCAGAATCCTACAATATGCTATTTGCAAGAAACACATTTGAAGCAAAGAGACACAGAAATAAAGGTGAAGGGCTTGAGAAGTATCTATTATTCTTCAGCTGAAGTAATAAAACAAACAAAAACAGGAATAGCAATCATAATTTCAGAGAAAGCAAAAACAAAAATAGATCTAATTAAAAGAGTTAAGGAAGGAAACTATATCTTCCTAAAAGGTATCATAGACAAATAATATTAATACTTATTATATATATATGTATTAAATGGTATAGCACCCAATTTTTTTTTACAGTTCTTTTTTTTTATTAAAACTTTTTATTTGCAAAACACATGTATGGGTAATTCTTCAACATTAACCCTTACAAAGCTTTCTGTTACAAATTTTTCCCCCTAACTCCCCACCCCTCCCCTAGATGGCAGGATATCCACTACATGTTAATTATGTTAAAATATTTGACAAATTGAATATATGTATGCATATTTCCACACTTATCATTTTTGTTCAAGAAAAATCATATCTACAGGAAAGAAAAATCAGAGAAAGGAAACACAACGCAAGCAAACATCAATAGAAAGCATGAAAATGTTATGTTGTGGTCCACATTTCACATCCCTCTCTCTGGGTGTATATGGCTTTCTTCACTGAACAATTAGAAGTGGTTTGAAACATTTCATTGTTGAAGAGAGCCATGTCCATCAGAATTGATCATCATATAGTATTGTTGTTGCCATGTATAATGATTTCCTGGTTCTGCTCATTTCACTCAGCATCAGTTCATGTAAGTCTCTCCAGGCCTCTCTGAAATCATCCTGCTGGTCGTTTCTTATAGAACAATAATATTCCATAACATTCATATACCATAATTTATTCAGCCACTCTCCAATTGATGGGCATCCATTCAGTTTCCAGTTTCTAGCCACTACAAAAAGGGCTGCCACAAACATTCTTGCACATGTGGGGCCCTTTCCTTCCTTTATGATTTCTTTGGGATATAAGCCCAATAGAAACACTGCTGGGTCAAAGGGTATGCACAGTTTGATAACTTTTTGAGTATAGCTCCAAATTGCTCTCCAGAATGGTTGGATCCGTTCACAGTTCCACCAGCAATGCATCAGTGTCCCAGCCTTCCCACATCCCCTCCAACATTCGTCATTATCTTTTCCTGTCATTTTAGCCAATCTGACAGGTGTGTAGTGGTACCTCAGAGTTGTCTTAATTTGCATTTCTCTGATCAATAGTGATTTGGAGCACCTTTTCATATGACTACAAATAGTTTTAACTTAATCATCTGAAAATTGTCTCTTCACATCCTTTGACCATTTATCAATTGGAGAATGGTTTGAATTCTTATAAATATGAGACAATTCTCTATATATTTTAGAGATGAGACCTTTATCAGAACCCTTAAATGTAAAGATGATTTCCCAATTTATTGCTTCCCTCCTAATCTTGACTGCATTGGTTTTGTTTGTACAAAAACTTTTTAACTTATTTTAATTTATATTATATTATAGTCAAAATTATCTATCTGGTATTCAATTAAGAGTTCTAGTTCTTCTTTGGACATAAATTTATTCCATCTCCACAGATCTGAGAGGTAAACTATACTACGTTCCTCTAATTTATTTATAATATCACTCTTTATAATCAGATCATGAACCCATTTAGATCCTATCTTGGTATGTGGTGTTAGATGTGGGTCAAGCCCTAATTTCTTCCACACTACTTTTCATTTTTCCCAACAGTTTTTGTCAAATAGTGAGTACTCATCCCAGAAGCCGGGGTCTTTGGGTTTATCAAAGACTAAATTAGCACCCAAATTTTTAAAGAAGTTAAATGAGCTACAGGAATAGATAGTAAAACCATACTAATGAAGGA
This sequence comes from Myrmecobius fasciatus, assembly GCA_023553655.1. Taxonomy (NCBI): domain Eukaryota; kingdom Metazoa; phylum Chordata; class Mammalia; order Dasyuromorphia; family Myrmecobiidae; genus Myrmecobius; species Myrmecobius fasciatus. The sequence continues at coordinate 11,443 of JAJPUD010033210.1, forward strand.
CCTCATCTTTCCCCTCTCAGAACCAGATAAATAAAAAAAAAAA
>JAJPUD010033211.1:0-11484 GCA_023553655.1 Myrmecobius fasciatus
TTTTTTTGGTTATATAAATTAAAAATCTTGCTTTCTGTTTAAATAATTAAAAAAAAAGAACTTTGTATGTAGAACAGAGTCTATATAAATGATAGAGTAGATGAAGAAGAAAAGTCATTTTTCTAATTTAATTACTTTGATCTTACTGGCATTGAATGCTTCTGCTTTAAATTGGGGGTGGTGGAGGAATAAAACAACCCTATAACTAATAATCTTTTGAATCAATAAATCTCCTATGCAAACAGCAGCAGCAACAACAACAAAAACCATCTCCCAGTTTTAAATACTGAAAAGATGACGCAAGATTCCTACATTTTTATTATTATTCTCAATAATAATCCTAGCAGTAAAATGATCCCCATTCTTACTTAGACACAAAAATGAGGTAAAGAGTAAGATTAAGAACAATCCCTGATTGTTCTAATTTGATTGATGTTCATAGAGGCTTTGATAAGCTCATCCAAAGATGTCAGCAGGTTCAGCCTTCACATGGCTCATCACTGACAATATAAGTACATCATGGAGAAGTCCTTCCCAGCATCCTAAAAGACATGTGGTTTTTTACTAATTTCTAGTTCTCAGTTTTGTTTGTAAGCAAAGGATTCACTTTTATTTGAAGATCAAGCTAATTTTCTTTGAAAACTAAGTTGTATATGATTAATTTATTATGCTTATTCTCAAACTGCCACTGTCATTGGGTTCCCAAATATAATGGAGCTCACTTAGACCCAAATTATGGTAAGGACTCCAGGAGTGTTAGTTCTATCTCAAAGAAGAATTCATGAAAAACTAAAACAAACCCCATTTTAGTGGTAATAGGGAATGGGTCTGTTATTTCATTGGTACAGTGAATTTTCTGAAGAAAGAAATTCCCTAATCTTAAGAGTGTTTCCAAGAGAACTGAGAGGTTAAATGATTTATCCAGGGTCACACAGTCAGCATGTATCAGAGGCAGGCTTTTATCTATCATGCTTTTATTATGCGGCTTCTCTTTTCATTTAATAGTCAAGGTTTTATAATATACTTTAGATTGATACAATAGGAAATTATACATAGGCAGTGCAATAGAACTAGGCATATAGTTCAATCCCAGTGGAAGTAGCTCAGAAAAAGGAAATATGTATATATATACACATATATATACATACATATATATACACACACACACACACACACATATATATTTTTTGCTGAGGCAATTGGGGTTAAGTGACTTGCCCATGGTCACACAGCTAGGAAATGTTAAGTGTCTGAGACCACATTTGAACTCAGGTCCTCCTGGACTTCAGGGCTGGTGCTCTATCCACTGCGCCACCTAGCTGCCCCAAAAGGAAATATATTTAAAGCAGCTAAGTGGTATCCTTACATTTAGAATAAACCTCTTCAGGGATTGTAGTACTCATTTCCAGTATTATGCTGTTCTTCTGCATTTTAGGAAGGACATCAATATGCTATTGAGAGCTGAGCAACAAAGATGTCAAAGAGTTTGGAGATCAGTCTATATGAGGATTGTCTGAAGAAAGCTGGATGTGTATTGCGGAAGAATAAAGACTTAAGGGGAATATAAAAGCTAGCTCTCTTCACATATTAGAACTGTCATTTGAAAGAGTGATTAGAACCAATCTATGTGGCTTGGGGGAAAAGAAAAAGAAGAGTAAGAAGACATTTCAAAGAGGCTAATTTAGGCTTGATGCAAAAATCAACAGCCAGAGCTTGTTAAGAATAGAATGTATGGATTCAGGAACCAGTAGTTCATTAAAGTAGAAAGCCGATGAATCCTTGATCAGTTATGTTGTAGAGGAAAATTATGTTCAGATATCCTTGAGACCTTTCAAATGTGAAATTTTAAAACTTCCAGGAAGCTATAGAGTAGACAGGAACAGAAGTAAGCCAGAAGACAAGCTTAACTCTTAATCCCCAATGATGATGTCCTCATGTTTATAAGTTGTAAGCTATTATTTCTTACAGGATCATCGGTAGTTGACATATAAAAAGCATATAAACACTGGTCTTGGAAAGATTATCTACTATTTTTGTTTCCAGATTTTCTCAAGTAGAATTAACGATTATTAAAATGTTAAGGATTGATTCTTAGAAGAGTAGAGACAATTCAGTCTTGATAATGACTATTTATCTCTGAATCAGATTAAGTTTTGTTTACACAGTATATGTATTGTATACATAAAAACTGGATGTGTAGTAACTGAACATTTGATAATTTGCACATCTAATAATTAACCGACAAATGAAGTTCTCTACAAAATTTCTTAATTTTTTGGACATACATACATCTTAAGTATGAATAACACCTAATTAAATATTTATGGAAGAGGGGCATGTAAATCTTATTTTTTTTAATTAATATACCTAAAAATAACTTTAAATTTCTGATGTCTTTAACTTAATATCACAACAATAATATTAAAAAGATTTAGAAATAGTTGTGGTTTAAGTTGTTAGTGAATATGCTAATGGAGATTTCCTTAGTTATTATTAAGAGTGTAGATTTTCCCTTAATTATGAATAGGTATGGCTTAATATCTGTTCATCCAACTCTTAAATATTGTTTGACAAACACTAGATGGAGCCAAGAGATCATTAGTATGAGCCTTATGCAAACGCAAACACCAATTCAAATTTATTTTGTAGCTTTAAGGCAATTTACACATCAGAAACCATATGAAAACAAAACCAACATTTGCCATTTTTCCATCCAAAGTGCAGCTGTTCATTATTAGTGACTGTGATGAAACAGGAGCTGCTTGTGAGTGAAAACAGTAAATGTCTTCTTATTTTAAAGAAATGCATGAGAATAGATGAGAATTCAGGCAGCGTCTTGGTTATCTGACCCAGGATACACATGCATTCAATAGAGTATTTGTTCAGAATTCTGATCAACCTGGAGACACGTGGTATCATCCCTGTTATTGTCTGTAGAATGCACCACTACTTAGAATACTTGGTGGTTATTTGATAGTGACTTTAGTTGAACTGTCTGCTGAGCTATACCAGTTTATAACAATAGCATGAATTTGTAAACAGCACATTTCATTCAGTGGTAGATCTGGGATACAAAACCAGGTTTTCTGATGTTCTTTTCCACATATAAATATAACATTTATTTTACTCTGCTATTTTAAATCAAAGCTTTTTAAACTGGGGTTTATGACCCTATCTGGAGTCATGTAATTGAATTAGGAGGGGTATCACAAAATTATAACTTATTATCAGTAAATGTCTGATTTGTATACTTATTTTATATACTTATATACCCGAGGTTGTATAAAAATTTCTGGGGCAAAAAAGGGTCATAAGTAGAAAAAGTTTAAGAAGGTCTGTTTTAAATTAAGTGGAAGGAATTTCTTCTTTGGCAGAAACCACTCCCTCCCATGCCCTCAAACAAACCAAAAATCCCAAACAAACAAAAAATCCCAAACAAACAAACAAAAAACTCAAGTCAGTGACATTACTAATATAAAATTCAAGACCTCCAACACTGGATTTAGTCATTTCAACAACAAAAAAGGAGTTCAATACTTTTAGTAATCAGAGGAAAAAATCAGAACATCATCTTCTCTTTCTACTCCCTAAAAAAATTTCCAAAGACAAATGAAATAATTATTGTTTTAACCTAGTTTTTTGGAACACTTAGTACTTGTAGATTTTATTCTGAGATTTTTCTGGTCAACATGGGAATTATGAGAAAACAAAATTTACTCTCCCCCATTAAAAGAACACAGTAAAAATTCATTGCTCAGCCATTTAATTAATTCCAGTACCAAATTACCTTGCCTTTTTCTTTTTTTCTTTTTTTGTTTTTTGAAATACAGGGCATATTAAGCAATGTTTGTGTTTAAGATAGAAAGAAAATTACAAAATGGTTGAAAAGCAGATTCTTACCCTTGATATTATAATTGCTGGGTTTCAATCATTTCTTACATTACACCCCAACTCCAATTACCATTTAAGTCCTATCTGAGATCCTCATAAGGTCTAATTGACATGTATAAGATTCTTTTTTTCAGAACTTAAGCTTGTCTCTAAAGAATATGAGATTCTTACACTGCGGAGAAAACACATTCCCTTGTGAAAATGCCTATGTTTAACATGACACAGATCTACTAGGACCATACCTGTGGACCATTGGGACTTTTTCTGTTCATTACTTCTGAATTATTTAAAAGAAGCTTGCTATTAAAAATATAGAATAGGCATTAAGGGCCCATAAAGCTCTTTAGTTTATGTATTTGTACTTAATATTTCTGTATTTTTTCAACTCTACCTTCAGCATTCTACTGTAAAGAAAATCAAGCAAGTTGAAAAGGTATCCTTTCCCTTACCTTTTGTGCAGAAGCTGCTCTCCTTTCCTGCTTGGCTTTCATTTCTGCTAGCAGGCCACTACCCATCACCTGAACACCATACCTTCGGCCCCCTTGGGGGCTGCTCTTGCTGTCACTCCGTTCTAGCTTTCCAATTTCCTCCACTTGATTATCCTCAAGTGAGTCTGGTGTTTTTAACTCTTCTGTCCGTTCTGTGCTTCCATTCTGTTCTGTGGACTTTACATCCTTCTTGGATATGTCCACAGCAGGGCTTTTCACTGCCCCTTTTGGGGATGAAGCCTCCTCTGTGACCAGGACAGTTTGTGGACGCTCAGATTTAGATCGTGGCTTGATTAAATTGAGAAAGCCACTTTTCCGAGAATCTCGTTTTTTCTTTTCATCCCCTCCTCCTTCACTTGACTCATGGGAATCTGAACCTTTTGTGGATGATTTCCTACAAATCCAAAATAAAATATTAATTCCATGCTGGTTTGGTATTGGAATTGGTATTGGAACAATAAAACTAAAGAAGCATAATATAAAACAATGACATTGAAGCTGCTGGTGACATAGCATCTTTATTCAAGATTTAAAAAAGGAGGATTTGGATTGGCACAATCAAGGAATAGGGAGTCAGGATCTTCATCCTTCAGATCATTAAATTGAGGCACAGATGCATAAGGGATTAAATCAGCCAAGAAAATCAGTGTTTGAACTGAGCCAATAAGCCATGTATTTTGGTATTCATTAAAAAAAAATCTGAACTCAAATAGCAAATAAGATGAACATTTCCACATAAAAAAATAAGACTTTTAAAAAGAACTATATCTGAAACTATAAATTGGTATTACATATAGATCATATTCCTTTTAAGTACATGACAAATTCAACATTATTGAATTTATATTTAAATATTCAAAGCTGTCCTAGTTGTCTGTTTCCTCCTAACCTTTCTTTTATTCTCTTCTTTCAGAATTTTAAATCCCTCAATGACCCCCTTTTTATTTTAATCCCCATCCCCCATCCCGATTTTGGTATCTTTGACTCCTGTTTTGACCTTGAATTTCTACTTCTTCATCTGGTAACCATCTTTTATATTTTGGAACTCAAAAAAAAAAATTACAGTCCCTGAATTGCTGACTTGAATTTCAGTTTTGTGCAAAGAGCATTAAAAAGAAAGTTTCAATTCTGTTAGTCAATCCATCTGTGATCAGTTTTGTGCAAAGAGCACTAAAAAGAAAGTTCCAATTCTGTTAGTCAATACATTGAACCTTAGTTTACTCATCTGTAATGATACTTGTACCATCTGAGATAAGGAAGAAGTGTTATCTTATTTATCATTAAAGTTACACAGGCAGGGACTCCCTGGACCTCACCTGGGATTCCTTCAGCTCTAGCAGTTCCTCTATTCCTATACTAACTCTCCAAGATGACTGCAATTAACAGTGATAGGCTCACACAGACTATAAAATCTACCTTTCCCTCCTCCCAACAACCACCAGAAAAGTGGAGACTCAAGGACCTTTCTGAATAGCAACATATCTAGAACAAAAGTCTATGGAAATGGCTGCATCGAACATTCAGTAGAAAGTCAACTCTTACCTCAGCTAATTATTGAAGTCAGCTGATCTAGTCCCTTATAGCACTGAGGACAATTTATACATTTTTGTGAAGTGAATAAAATATCTCAGACTATTTCCAATCTCAGACTATTCCCAATCTGATCCAAGCCATTTATGAACCTAATTCACCCTGAGCATATATTGACTTAGATCAAAGTAACCATAATGGTTTTACTCTTAAAGACACTGGTTGTCCAAGGAGACTACTACCTTATTCACAAAATCTAGTCTCAAACAATGTAGAAGGGCTCTTTTAAGCCCTTAAGGAGAACTGATAATTTTTAAAAATTTATTTATTTGATATTTATCCAGTTACATTCAAAATAAAATTTTTATTACATTTGTGTCTAAAATTTTTAAGTTCTAGGTTCTGTCCTTTATCCCCACCCACAATTAAGAAAACACTTGTGAAATTATGTAAAACATTTCCATAAAAGTTAAGTTGTGGAAAAAAATAGATCTCCCATCCTAATGAAAATAAAAAGCCTCAAGAAAAATTAAGTTAGAGAGAGAGAGAGAGAGAGAGAGAGAGAATGAAAGAGAGAATGCTTCAATCTGTATTTAGACACAATCAGTTCCTTCTCTGGATATGGATAGGATTTTTCACCATAAGTCCTTCAGAGTAGTCATGAATTACTGAACTATGGAGAACAGCAAAGTCATCCCAGAACATTATTACTTTGTATACAGTACACTTCACTTTGCTTGAATTCATGGAGAACTTTCCAGGTTGTTTTTTTTTTCCCCTTCCTTAGAACATCCTGCTCATCATTTCCCATAGAAAAATAATATTCCATCATAAACACACACCACAGTTTATTGAGTCATTCCCAAATTGATGGGCATCCCCTTGATTTCTAATGTTTTTTTTCCCCTGAGAAGAGAGCTGCTATCAATATTTTTGTACATACAGGTTATTTTCCTTTTTTTTCCCTCCCATATGTCTTTTGGTATTCATGCCAAGTAGTAGTGTTGTTAAGTCAAAGGATATGCATGGATTTATAGCCCTTTTGGGGACAGATCACGTATCTTTTGGTCATTTATCAACAGGAGCATGGCCAATTTTTTTTTACAAATTTGATTCAGTTCCCTTTATGTTTGAGAAATGAGGCCTTATCAGAGAAACGTGCTTCAAAATTCTTTTTAAAATTACTATTACTTACTAACTGTATTTCCTCCCATTTATTCTCTCCTTTCATCCTGTCCCCACTCAAAAGTGTTTGGGTACTGACCACTCCCTCCCCCAATATGCCCTTTCTTTTATCACCCTCCATCCCTTCCTATATCCCATTTCTTCCTATTTTCCGGCAGGCTATAAGAGATTTCTACACCCCCACTGAATATGTATGTTATTTCTTCTTTGAACCAATTCTGATGAGAGTAATGTTTGGTTTTTCATCCTCTTGTCTCCCTCTTCCCCTCCACTGTAGAAGTTGCTGACATCATCTTATGGCAAATAATTTGCACCATTCTACTTCCCTTTCCCTTTCTTCCAGTACATTCCTCTCTCACCCCTTAATTTTACCATAAAAAAAAGATATCTCTTCATATTCAACTCACATCTGTGCCCTCTGTCTATATAATGCTCCTTCTGCTATAATAATGAGAAAGTTCTGAATTACAAATATCATCCTCCCAAGCAAGGCTGTAAACAGATCTTATTAAGTTCATTATCATATCATTTTCCTGATTACCTTCTTATGCTTTTCCAGAGTCCTATATTGGAAACTCCATTTTCCATTCAGCTCTGGTCTTTTTATTACAAATGTTTGAAAATCTTCTATTTCATTGAATGATCACTTTTTCCTTCAAAAGATTATACTCAGTGTTGCTGTGTAGGTGATTGGGTTGTAATCCTAGCTCAACTGCTCTCCAGAATATCATATTCCAAGCCCTTTGGTCCTTTAAAGTAGAAGCTGTTAAAACTTGTATTATCCTGACTGTGGCTCCACTACACTTGAATTGTTTCTTTCTGGATGCTTGCTGTATTTTCTCCTTGGACTGGGAGTTTCAGAATTTGGCTATAATATTCCTGGGAGTTTTCATTTAGAGATTTCTTTCAGGAAAGGATTGGTGGATTTTTTTTCCCCAATTTCTATTTTACCCTCTGGTTCTAGAATATTAGGGCAGTTTTCCTTGATAATTTCTTGAAAGATGATGCCCAGACTCTTTTTTTTTAATCATGATTTTCAGGTAGATCAATAATTTTAAAATTATCTCTCCTACTTCTATTTTCCAGGTCAGTTGTTTTTCTAATGAGATATTTCACAATTTCCCCCTATTTTTTCATCTTTTAAATTTTGTTTTATTGTATCTGGATTTCTCATACAGTCATTAGCTTCCATTTGTTAAATTCTATTTTTAAAGGAATTATTTTCCTCAGTGAGTTTTTGTATTTTGTATCTCCTTTCCTAATTGGCCAATTTCCCTTTTTAAAGAATTCTTCTCATTAGCTTTTTGCATTTCCTTTTGCACTACTCTCAATTCTTTTCCTAATTTTTTCTCTATCTCTTTTACTTGATTATTAAAATCCCTTTGGAGCTCTTCCATGGCCTGAGTCCAATTTTTATTTTTCTTCGAGGTTTTGGATATAGGAGTTTTGACTTAATCATTTTCTGAAAGTGTGTTTTGATCTTCCTTGTCATCATAATAACTTTCAATGCTCAGACTTTTTTTCCTGTTGTCTCAGCCTATTATTCAGCAGTTTTAAACTTTTTGTTAAAGCAGGGCTCTATTTCCAGAGTCAAGGGTACACTGTCCCAAGCTTCAGGGGTTTTGTGCAACTGTTTCCAGAAATCCTTCTAGGAATCTGACCACAAGCACTCTTCTCTGTCCTGGAGCTATTAGGAGTGTTCCTGCCCCACTGTCACCATAAGATGTAGTGTGCTGAAGTAACAGAGTTCTGCTTTGCTGATACTCGAGCTCTGGGATTGGGGCCGGTGCTGGTACAGCCTGCATTGCACAAGGATTGCACACCAGACTCTCACCCTGTTGCCACAGACCCTTCCACTGATCTTCCAAGTCCTCCATGGTATTCCTGGGGGCTGAGAAGTCCAGAAGCCTCTAGCACTATTGCTGATTCAGAAGTCTGGCTGGAGGCTGGGGCCTGTGCCAGAATCTGGGCTGGGTCCAGGCCTGTGCTAATGCCGCCTACACGAGGACCACACTGGACTCCCATCCTAACGTCACAGACCTTTCCCGCTGACCTTCTAAATTCTTTTTGGTCCATCTTTTAGAGTGTTCTGACACTCTAAAATTTGTTGAGAATCATTATTTAAAAGAATTTGGAGCCGGTTGGGTGAGTTCCTGCCTTTACTCTGCTATTTTGGCTCCACCTCCCAAAAACTCATAATTTTCATCAAATTCACTAGCTTCAGCAGGGGCATGTAATTAGAAATATGTCAATTCTTTCTGCACCTTAGTTCAGAGATTTAATGTGTAATACTCTTGCCCCAGCAAATAAAATTTTGTATGGCTTGTTGAAAGGCCTATCTAAGCAGCCAGAAAAGAAATAGTTACTGACTTGCCCATGCTAATCTGATTATATGTGACAATCAAGTTCTGCCTTTATGTATGGCTAAAGTAATGGCAGACCATCCAGTCTTCAACAAACCCATCTGCTGGCAAGAACATTGGGGGAGAGGTGATGGGAGTGAGGAAGAAATCTAATATAGCTTGTGAATTACTATGACTGATTCAGGTATGAAATTCTACTTTGGCTATACATGGACTGGACTACCTGACCCCTTACATAAGAAAATAGTGAGATCTCCATTTTAACTCATTCTTAGATCTGAACATTTCCTGACATCCTTTCTCAAAGTCCAAATATTTGTGATTTGAGATCTAACTGCTAAATCCTCAGCAGAATATAAACTCCTTGAGAACATGAACTATTTTTTGTCTTTGCAACCTAGCAGTTATTTTGCACACTGGAGCATTTAGTGACTTGAAGAACCAGTTCACTTTAACCTCTATCTTGAAATGCTTGGATCTACACATGCAATTTGTGGCAGGGAATGACATACACGTCATCATCATGGGTGCTGCACCCTCAATGCCTTCTCTTCTGTAAACTTCTTCTATTAGCTCACTAATGAAGAACTTTGTGATTAAGGAGGAATGGGCTAATAGTCAAAGCTGTAGGCAAGAGGCATCATCTTAAGGTACAAAGCACCTGAACATTGCATTAACTGCCCCTGAGAATGGACAATATTTTCTCTTTACCTCAAATTATGCTATATCCAATTTCATGATTTTCTTGAGGTCTTCCCTATTATATCTCTTCCCAGACATAGCAATTTGTAGACAGATGTTCATGTTACCAAAGCCTAAATATGGACACCTGATGATGGATAAGTTAATCTTGATCAAATTAACTTTACAGCCACAAACCTCAGCCCAGCCTATTAAGAATTAAACTTTCAGCAGCAGGTATGGGATGTCTATGTTTCCTTCTCTTTACATAGCTGTATTTTGGAGTTAGGAACATTCTAACTCCAATAATGCTTATATGTCTCTCTTAGCAATGCTCAATGGTCAAATGGTCCTTCCACACAGCACTGAAATTTCTGAGGAGCTAGAGCTTCAATGACAGTTATTTAAAGTAGGTATGAGAGTGAGAGAGCTACTTGTCAAGAAAAAAAACTTCCTAACAATTAGAGTTGTCCAAAAATGGAATGAGCTGTTTTAAGAGATTGAAAGTTTCCCTTTCTTGGTAGTTTTAAGCAGAGGCTGAATGACCTCTTGTCAAATATGTCACATTGGGAGGGAGGGAGGAAGGGAGGGAGGGAAGGAGGAAAGGAAAGAGGAAGGGAGGGAAGGAAGGAAGGGAGGGAGGGAGGGAGGAAAGGAAGGAAGGAAGGAAGGAAGGAAGGAAGGAAGGAAGGAAGGAAGGAAGGAAGGAAGGAAGGAAGATATAGGGAGACAAGTTAAGCCATAAAAAAGTCACCTTGATTACTGTTTCTTAGTGACTGGTTATACTTAGCTTCTCACAATGAGATTTAGGAGCTTCAGACAGACAGAGGTTCCCTTCTCCCCAAGTCTTTGGTCTACATCTTAAAACTTGATTTATAAATTGATTTCTCTTTTCCTAAAAGGAGTCTCCTTCTCCCCCGGTATTGGTGAATTCACAAGTATACATGTCTCCTTGGGGAGAAAAATCAATTCTTTCAAGGTAGCAGTCAAAAATGTCACTAAAAAAGGGGAAAGGCACTATTGAGGACTTTAAGGATACAGAAGACATACTTCGCTTGCTTCACAGTCTTTTTTCTCCCAAGGCCAGCCTTATTTTAAGTATCAAACTGAAAATATCTCCATTCTGCATAAAATAATTCAATGAATAATCATTTGGTTGGAAGTTCAATTCCATCATCATTTGGTAATTACTAAGCATATGCTCAAGCTCTGTGTGATGTACTGTATTTCCATGGATTAATTCAATAACAGGATCTTCCTGAAATAGTCTAATTATGTAGTAGATGTATTTTTATTTTGTTTAATGCATTTATAAATCTTTTACTTGAGATCAGTAGAGGAGATAA
>JAJPUD010033212.1:0-11484 GCA_023553655.1 Myrmecobius fasciatus
CTTCAAATAGGTCATAGCATTTTAAAAGGTAGAGATTTGGGAGTAAGAGAAAGGGCATTCCAGGATTAGGGAACTAGACTAGCACAGGTATGAAAAGAATGAAGTGCTATATATGTACAAAGAATATATAATAATAGTTTAGCGAGATCATCACAGGATGAGACAATGAAATATGAGACATGGCTGGAAAAGCACCACTCTGTTAAAAGTTAAGAAGTTTACATTTTATTTCATAGGACAGCTATGACCAGATTAAAAAAGATTAATCTGCTAGTAGTGTCAAGAGTAAACAGGAAGGGCAGAGAGATAAGGGGTGTGGAGATTAGAATTAGGAGTCTGTTGTAGTAGTTCTTTTAAGAAGTAGTGGAGTTCTTTTTTCTTTTTTTTTTTTTTTAAGCTTTTTATTTGTATAACATATGTATGGGTAGTTCCCCAACCTTGATCTTTACAAAGCTTTCCAATACAAATTTTACCCCCAGTCCCCTCCCCTCCCCTAGATGGCAGGAAGTCCACTACATGTTAATAATGTTGAAATGCTTGAGAAGTTATGCAAGAAAAATCCTATCTACAAGAAAAAAAGAATCAGAGAAAGGCAACACAATGCAAGCAAATGTCAATCGAGATCATGAAAATGTTACGTTGTGGTCCATATTTCATGTCCCTCTTTCTGGGTGTATATGGTTTTCTTCAGTGAACAACTGGAACTGGTTTGAGACAATTCTTTATTGCAGAGAGCCATGTCCATCAGAATTGATCATCATGTAATACTGTTGTTGCTGTGCATGATGATCTCCTGGTTCTGCTCGTTTCACTCAGCATCAGTTCATGCAAGTCTCTCCAGGCCTCTCTGAAAACCTCCTCTTGATTGTTTCTTACAGAACAATAATATTCCATAACATTCATATACCATAATTTATTCAGCCACTCTCCAATTGATGGGCATCCCTTCAGTTTCCAGTTTCTAGCCACTACAAAAAGGGCTGCCTCAAACATTCTTGCACATGTGGGTCCCTTTCCCTCCTCTAAGATCTCTTTGGGATATAGGCCCAGTAGAAACACTGCTGGGTCAAAGGGTATGCACAGTTTGACAGCTTTTTGAGCATAGCTCCAAATTGCTCTCCAGAATGGTTGGATCCGTTCACAGTTCCACCAACAATGTATTAGTGTCCCAGCCCTCCCACATCCCCTCCAACATTCATCGTTATCTTTTCCTGTCATTTTAGCCAATCTGACAGGTGTATAGTGGTATCTCAGAGTTGTCTTAATTTGCATTTCTCTGATCAATAGTGATTTGGAGCAACTTTTCATATGACTAGAGATGGTTTTAATTTCATCATCTGAAAATTGTCTATTCATATCCCTTGACCACTTATCTATTGAAGAGTGGCTTGAATTCTTATATATATGAGACAATTCTCTATATATTTTAGAAATGAGGCCTTTATCAGAACCATTAAATGTAAAGATGATTTCCCATTTAGATGCTTCTCTCCTAATCTTGTCTGCATTTGTTTTGTTTGTAACAGAAACTTTTTAACTTAATATAGTCAAAATTATCCATCTGGTGTTCAGTTAGGAGTTCCAAGTCTTCTTTGGACATAAATTTGTTCCACCTCCACAGGTCTGAGAGATAAACTATATTACGTTCCTCTAACTTGCTTACAAAGTCCCTCTTTATATCTAGATCATGAACCCATTTAGATCTTATCTTGGTATGTGGTGTTAGGTATGGGTCAAGCCCTAATTTCTTCCACACTAGTTTCCAATTTTCCCAGCAGTTTTTGCCAAATAGAGAGTATTTATCCCAAAAGCTGTGGTCTTTGGGTTTATCGAACACTAGATTGTTAAGGTTAATGCCTAGGTTGTCCTGATAACCTATCCTGTGCCACTGATCCACTGCTCTATTTCTTATCCAGTACCAAACGGTTTTGATGACCGCTGCTTTATAATATAGTTTTAGATCTGGTACAGCAAGGCCACCTTCATCTGCCTTTTTTTTCATTAATCCCCTTGAAATCCTTGACCTTTTGTTCTTCCAAATGAACTTTGCTACTATTTTTTCTAGATCTGTAAAATAATTTCTTGGGAGTTTGATTGGTATGGCACTAAATAAGTAGATTAGTTTGGGTAGTATTGTCATTTTTATTATGTTTGCTCTGCCTACCCATGAGCACTTAATATTTTTCCAATTGATTAGGTCTGATTTTATTTGTGTGGAAAGTGTTTTGTAATTTAGTTCGTATAGTTTCTGACTTTTCCTTGGCAGATAGATTCCCAAATATTTTATCCTATCATCTGCTATTTGGAATGGAATTTCTTTTTGTATCTCCTGCTGCTGAACTTTGTTGGTAATATAAAAAAATGCTGATGATTTATGTGGATTAATTTTGAATCCTGCAACTTTGCCAAAGTTGTGAATTGTTTCTAGTAGTTTTTTAGTTGAATCTCTAGGGTTCTCTAAGTATACCATCATGTCATCTGCAAAGAGTGATAATTTGGTTTCTTCATTACCTCCTCTAATTCCTTTTATCTCTTTTTCTTCTCTTATTGCTAAAGCTAACATTTCTAATACAATATTAAATAATAATGGTGACAGTGGGCAGCCTTGTTTCACTCCTGATCTTATTGGGAATGATTTTAGTTTGTCTCCATTACATATGATGCTTGCTGATGGTTTTAAATAGATGCTGCTGATCGTTTTAAGGAAAAGCCCATTTATTCCTATACTCTCTAGTGTTTTTAATAGGAAAGGGTGTTGGATTTTGTCAAAGGCTTTTTCTGCATCTATTGAGATAATCATATGGTTTTTGTTAGTTTGGTTATTAATATAATTAATTATGCTGATAGTTTTCCTAATATTGAACCAGCCCTGCATCCCTGGTATAAATCCTACTTGGTCATAGTGTACTATCCTGGGGATAACTTTCTGTAATCTCATTGCTAAAATCTTATTTAAAATTTTTGCATCAATATTCATTAGGGAAATTGGTCTATAGTTTTCTTTCTCTGTTTTTACCCTACCTGGTTTAGCTATCAGCACCATATCGGTCTCATAGAAGGATTCTGGCAGTATACCTTCTGTCCCTAATTTCTCAAATAGTTTGTGTAGTATTGGAATTAATTGTTCTTTGAATGTTTGGTAGAATTCACATGTAAATCCATCTGGCCCTGGAGTTTTTTTCTTAGGGAGTTGGTTAATGGCTTGTTCTATTTCTTTTTCTAATATGGGACTATTTAAATAATTTATATCCTCTTCTGTTAACCTCGGCAATCTGTATTTTTGTAGATATTCCTCCATTTCATTCAGATTATCAAACTTACTGGCATAAAGTTGGGCAAAGTAACTCCTAATTATTGCTTTAATTTCCTCTTCATTGGAGGAAAGTTCTCCCTTATCATTCTTGAGACTAACAATTTGATTTTCCTCTTTCCTTTTTCTTATCAAATTAACTAAAGGCTTATCTATTTTGTTAGTTTTTTCATAGAACCAACTCTTAGTTTTATTTATTAACTCAATAGTTTTCTTATTTTCGATTTTATTAATTTCTCCTTTTACTTTTAGAATTTCCAATTTGGTATTTAATTGAGGGTTTTTAATTTGTTCTTTTTCTAGTTTTTTTAATAATAAGCCCAATTCATTGATCTTTTCTTTCTCTATTTTATGCAAGTAAGCATCTAGAGATATAAAATTGCCCCTTAAAACCGCTTTGGCCGTATCCCACAAATTTTGGTATGTTGTCTCCTTATTGTCATTCTCCTGGATGAAATTATTGATTGTGTCTATGATTTGCTCTTTCACCCATTCATTCTTCAGGATTAGATTATTTAATTTCCAATTACCTTTTGGTTTATTTTCTCCTGGCCTTATATTGCATGTGATTTTTATTGCATCATGATCTGAAAAGGATGCATTTACTATTTCTGCCTTTCTGCATTTGATTTTAAGGTATTTATGCCCTAATACATGGTCAATTTTTGTATAGGTTCCATGGACTGCTGAGAAAAAAGTAAACTCTTTACTGTCTCCATTCAACTTTCTCCATAGATCTATCATACCTAACTTTTCTAATAATTGGTTTATCTCCCTAGTTTCTTTCTTATTTATTTTGTAGTTTGATTTATCTAATTCTGAGAGAGCAAGGTTGAGATCCCCCACTAGTATCGTTTGGCTGTCTATCTTGGCTTGCATCTCTCTTAATTTCTCCCCTAGGAATTTGTGTGCTATTGCACTTGGTGCATATATATTTAGTATAGATATTGCTACATTATCTATGGTACCCTTTAATAAAATATAGTTTCCTTCCTTATCTCTTTTGATTAGATCTATCTTGGCTTTTACTTGATCTGAGATAAGGATTGCTACCCCTGCTTTTTTTTGTTCACCTGAAGCATAATATTTTCTGCTCCAGCCGTTTACCTTCATCCTATATGTGTCACTATGTTTTAAATGTGTTTTTTGTAGACAACATATTGTGGGATTCTGGTTTTTAATCCAGTCTGATATCCGCTTCTGCTTTATGGGAGAGTTCATCCCATTCACATTCACAGTTAGAATAACTAATTCTTTATTTCCTGCCATCTTATTTACCCAAGTTATGTTTTCCCTTTTCCTTTCCCCTTTCTCCCTTCCCCCCACCTCAGTACTTTGCTTTTGATGACCCTCTCCCCCAAACAATACTCCACCCTTTAGATCCCCTACCCCTGTTTTTACTCCTTTCCCCTGATTCTTCTATTTTCCCTTCTATTAGTTTGTCCCTTACTTTTCCTCCTTTCCCTCCCACTTCCCTCTAGCAACAGACAAGTTTCTATGTGAAATCAAATGTCTGATATACACTTTTAGAGCCCAACCTGATGAGAGTAAGATTTACACAGTGCTCATCTCCCTCCCCTCTTTCTCTCAATTATATTAGGTTTTCTTTGCCTCTTCAAGTGATTTTACCTTGTTTTTACCTCCTTTTTTTTTAGATCTTATTTTACCACTTTTTCCCTCTTTTCCCCAGTATGACAACCTTTTCCCCTCTAGTTCTCTTTTTCATATTATCAAAGTAATATCTAGTTAATTATGCCCCCAAACTTTGAGTATCCCCCTAGTAAAAATAAAGTTCTCAAGAGTCCTTTCCTTTTTACCTTTTTATGCATCTCTTGAGTTCTGTGTTTGGGTGTCGAATTTTTTGTTCAGATCCGGTCTTTTCATTAGAAATAGGTGAAATTCACCTATATCATTGAATGACCATCTTCTTCCCTGGAGGATTATGCTCATTCTAGCTGGATAGGTTATTCTTGGTTGTAATCCAAGTTCCTTTGCCCTTCGGAATATCTGGTTCCAGGCCCTTCGATCCTTCAGTGTGACAGATCCTGACAGATTCTAATTATTGATCCTCGGTATTTGAATTGTTTCTTTCTAGCTGCTAGCAGAATCTGTTCCTTGGTGCTATAGTCCTGAAATTTAGCCACGATATTCCTTGGGGTTTTAATTTTGGGGTCTCTTTCAGGAGGTGATCGGTGAATTCTTTCAATGGTGATTTTGCCCTTTGATTCTACAATCTCAGGGCAGTTTTCTTTCAGGATTTCCTGGAAGATAGTGTTTAGATTCTTTTTTTGATCATGGCTTTCAGGAAGTCCAATAATCCTTAGATTGTCTCTCCTAGATCTATTTTCTAAATCAGTTGTTTTTCCTAGGAGATATTTCATATTTTCTTCTAATTTTTCATTTTTTTGTTTTTGTTTGACTGATTCTTCAAGTCTTAGTGAGTCATTCACTTGCATTTGTTCAATTCTTATTTTTAAGGTGTTGTTTTCTTCAGTTACCTTTTTAAGCTCCTTTTGTAACTGGCCAATTTGTTCATTGCACTCTTTTTCCACTTCACTAATTTTATTTTTTAATAAATTGGTGTCTTTTTCATATCTCTTTTGCAGGGCATCATATCCTTCTTGCAAGATACTGTATCCTTCTTGCACTGATTTCAGTTTATTTTCCCATTTATCCTCCAGCTCTCTTTTGAGGTTCTTTATGCAATCTTCCAGAAATGCCTTTTGAAAAGGGGACCAGTGATGGTCCTTGCTGTTTTTTTCTAGATTTTTGTCTAAAGAAACCTCTGGATCTGAGGTCGTTTCTTTGCCTTGATAAAAGCTGTCTATGGTGAGAGCTCTCTTTTGCTTCTTCATCATTTTTTTTTTTAGACAGCGTGGATATCTCTTTAAGGTAGGGAAAAAAAAACGCAGCTGAAGACACTTTGCCCTGGGGCACTTCGGCGAGTTGACTTAAGGTGCTGGGCTGGTGGGGGCTAGGACTAAGTCCGAATTACTCCTTAAACAAGGCAAGTCTGCCAGAAAACCTGCCCCCAATCAGGGCAGAGTGTCCCGAGTGACTCAGATAAACTCCAGGTGTTTGGAATTTGGAGTTTGGAGTTTGGAATTTCTGCCACGATGAGCTGAGCTGAGTCCCACCCTCACTTCCGGCCTGCACAGGGGTCGTCTATTTATCTCTCTGTCCAAGTCCGACTAACCTGATATGAAGTTATCCAGAGAGCCGTGCCCAAATATTTCTGAGTTCGTTGACTTGAAGATCAGTTCAGAGGCTTATTTTATTGTTGATTTGAGAGAAGATCGGAGGAGAGGCAGAAAGTCACCTTTTCACTCTGCCATCTTGGCTCCGCCCCCTCTCTCTCGATAATTTAACTCTTAAAAAACCTTGGGAAATGGTCTTCAGTCTAATATATTTATGTCAATTTTCCATATATTTTGAACATTAAGATATGTAATGCAAAGATTTTCTCTTATATTGGTTTTGTTTAATGTAAAAGTTTTTCAGTTTTATCTAATAAAAATATTTTATTCTACCTTTTATATTCATCTTTATGAACCCTTGCTTAGTAAATACTTATCTCAAAATTGTAAACATTACATTTTGTTGTTGTTGCTGTTGTATTTGGTGGCATGACTTCGTATTTAGGTCAAATAACTATTTGGAATTTACCTACTTTAAGTAATATCTGCCTTAAAATGTTAGTTTCAGTCTAATTTCTGTAAATTATTTTCTAGTTTTTCCTTGCAGTATGAACTACACTTGAGTTTAGTGTACCCTTGAATGTTATCACAATGTTTATTTTTTATTTCTCAGTATAGGAAAGCAGAAAAACAACAGCTATAAGGCCAGGATTATTTTATGACCCAATCACAGAGGCAGAGCCATAATAATTTTGATCACAGAGGAGGAATTTATTTCTCATTATGAGAAAAGAAAATGTCTTAAGATTTTAGCACAAATATTTTCACATCGGCTATTTCTATTTTAGCAATATAAATATAGTACAAACATTATCATCATCATAAACTGGTTTTACCCTTGGACATCTAAAAAGCAATCATTTGCAACTTTATATAGATCTTTAAAAATAAGTAAACTATTAAAAATAATCTCCCTGAGTTTCATACAATACTTGTAATAATCTTCTGAACTTCTCAAGACTGTCCAATTTAATAATTTAATTTTTATCAAGAATTAAAGTAAGGACATCAGCTTTACAAGGCAAATTTAGATCCAATTTCTATAAATTTTGACCTTGGAGACAAGACAAGAGGAAGGTATTATAAAGGAGAAGTAAAATAAATACAAATGATTTTGCATGGAGATAGAACCGTAACTAGAATTTAAAAGCAAAGGGGAAAATACTAAGGATTTGAGCTCTCAATTAATCTCATATTTTCTCTAAATAGTTCAATTTTTTTTGTCGATGATACATGATCTTAAATCAAGTTTTCCAAATTCTGCAACTTCCAACACTAATTTTGTAACATCACACAAAATTATTAAATAGAAAAAAAGACTAGTAGGAGAATCTATAAATAGCTAGTTCTAGTTTTTCCATTAACTTTGTTACATGACTTTATACAAATTGTCTCTAGCCTCATTTTTCCATATCAATTAAGAAAAATGTTGCATTAGATCAGAAGTTCTTAACCTAGGATCAATGAACTTAAAAAAAAGTCAATTTTGATAACTGCATTTCAAAATAATTGGCTTCTTTTATAATTGTCAATATTTTGTTTTATTCATTTAAAAACATGATTCTGAGAAAGACTCCCCTTAGGCTTCACCAGACTGACAAAGGGGTTTGTTACTCACAAAGAGTTAAAAACTTGTGTATTTGATGATTTCTGAGATCCTTCTCTAGCTCTAAACTTCTATTATATCTAATTTAAAATGTTGGTGGTTTTGCAAGGAAAAACTAATATTAAGATTATCTTAGTAGATGTACAGTTCTCCAAAGTCCTATATTGTACTATGATGCTTCAGTGTAATACAAGTGACTCTGTTCTTAAAGGTGTGCCAGCAGAGGGTAAACCTGAGTAGGCTCTACCACCCTCAAAAGCTTCCAGTACAGACCTGGAAACAAAATGGTGTCGGCTTTATGAGGCTTAACCCAGCTAAGCACAGAAATACTTATCACCAATAAGTTAGGCACTTGGTGAAAAATTCTTTGGCCATGGCAATCTATAATACATCAATGTAGAGGGTTTTTTACCATATTCTAAGGAAGTTGAACTGGAGTAAATCAATTGCCCCAGTGAGAAGCAGAACAAGAAAGCCTAGCTAAACACACAGAAATTGCCTCAGTTTCAGCACTTATCTGACAAATAGACAGCTACAGCAACCATGATCAGTATTGGTTCAGAACATAAGCTCAACTCTAATAGTGGAGGATAGTGGAAAATTATGAACAGTATCACTCAATAAAATAGGAAGAAGCCAGTTCTAACCCTCATATTAAAAATAAAGGAAATGAGTCCTAGAGAAATTAAATAATTTCTGCCATGTTACAAGACTTGGGATTGGACTTCAGGTATCTGACTCCAAATTTGATCCTTTGGCTTATTTTTTAATTTTTTATTAAATGAATTGATTTTATTATGCATATACAAATATTTAAGGGTAATGATTAAAATGATGCTCCAAAAATTGTGATAAAGTACATAAAAATATGTAAAAATTTGCATTTTACAGTACTTGCATTTACTTAATATGCCACATGGCAGTACACTTTCTGAGACAGAGTTAAAATTCCACAGATTTATAGCATTGTGTAGAGGGCATTTGATTCACTTTTTATAGCCACCTGTCCTGATATGATTCAGGTCCTACAGAAGATCTTCATGATTTGAGTAAACAGTATCTGCTATTAAATAGACTGCTTCCTATGTGATATAGACTCTAGAAATCAATAATAAATTACTGTGCTTTGTATATAAAGATGTACTGATCCATCAATTCATCCAACAACCATTTATTAAGGAATTATTATGTATAAAGTATTGTTCTAGATTTGGGAGAGAGACATAAAAGAAATTAAAACAAGATGGCTGGCATTCCTGAACTTAAGATCTAGCACAAAACCATACAATATAACAATTACAGTGCAGAATATTATATAATTAAAGCATGAGAAAATTATAAAATGCTATTGAAATTTAGAGGCAAGAAAACATTTCCAACTTGGGGGACAAGCAAGAGATCAGTGAATGATTAAATGAAGAAGTAACATTTGTGGTGGACTTCAAATAGGTCATAGCATTTTAAAAGGTAGAGATTTGGGAGTAAGAGAAAGGGCATTCCAGGATTAGGGAACTAGACTAGCACAGGTATGAAAAGAATGAAGTGCTATATATGTACAAAGAATATATAATAATAGTTTAGCGAGATCATCACAGGATGAGACAATGAAATATGAGACATGGCTGGAAAAGCACCACTCTGTTAAAAGTTAAGAAGTTTACATTTTATTTCATAGGACAGCTATGACCAGATTAAAAAAGATTAATCTGCTAGTAGTGTCAAGAGTAAACAGGAAGGGCAGAGAGATAAGGGGTGTGGAGATTAGAATTAGGAGTCTGTTGTAGTAGTTCTTTTAAGAAGTAGTGGAGTTCTTTTTTCTTTTTTTTTTTTTTTAAGCTTTTTATTTGTATAACATATGTATGGGTAGTTCCCCAACCTTGATCTTTACAAAGCTTTCCAATACAAATTTTACCCCCAGTCCCCTCCCCTCCCCTAGATGGCAGGAAGTCCACTACATGTTAATAATGTTGAAATGCTTGAGAAGTTATGCAAGAAAAATCCTATCTACAAGAAAAAAAGAATCAGAGAAAGGCAACACAATGCAAGCAAATGTCAATCGAGATCATGAAAATGTTACGTTGTGGTCCATATTTCATGTCCCTCTTTCTGGGTGTATATGGTTTTCTTCAGTGAACAACTGGAACTGGTTTGAGACAATTCTTTATTGCAGAGAGCCATGTCCATCAGAATTGATCATCATGTAATACTGTTGTTGCTGTGCATGATGATCTCCTGGTTCTGCTCGTTTCACTCAGCATCAGTTCATGCAAGTCTCTCCAGGCCTCTCTGAAAACCTCCTCTTGATTGTTTCTTACAGAACAATAATATTCCATAACATTCATATACCATAATTTATTCAGCCACTCTCCAATTGATGGGCATCCCTTCAGTTTCCAGTTTCTAGCCACTACAAAAAGGGCTGCCTCAAACATTCTTGCACATGTGGGTCCCTTTCCCTCCTCTAAGATCTCTTTGGGATATAGGCCCAGTAGAAACACTGCTGGGTCAAAGGGTATGCACAGTTTGACAGCTTTTTGAGCATAGCTCCAAATTGCTCTCCAGAATGGTTGGATCCGTTCACAGTTCCACCAACAATGTATTAGTGTCCCAGCCCTCCCACATCCCCTCCAACATTCATCGTTATCTTTTCCTGTCATTTTAGCCAATCTGACAGGTGTATAGTGGTATCTCAGAGTTGTCTTAATTTGCATTTCTCTGATCAATAGTGATTTGGAGCAACTTTTCATATGACTAGAGATGGTTTTAATTTCATCATCTGAAAATTGTCTATTCATATCCCTTGACCACTTATCTATTGAAGAGTGGCTTGAATTCTTATATATATGAGACAATTCTCTATATATTTTAGAAATGAGGCCTTTATCAGAACCATTAAATGTAAAGATGATTTCCCATTTAGATGCTTCTCTCCTAATCTTGTCTGCATTTGTTTTGTTTGTAACAGAAACTTTTTAACTTAATATAGTCAAAATTATCCATCTGGTGTTCAGTTAGGAGTTCCAAGTCTTCTTTGGACATAAATTTGTTCCACCTCCACAGGTCTGAGAGATAAACTATATTACGTTCCTCTAACTTGCTTACAAAGTCCCTCTTTATATCTAGATCATGAACCCATTTAGATCTTATCTTGGTATGTGGTGTTAGGTATGGGTCAAGCCCTAATTTCTTCCACACTAGTTTCCAATTTTCCCAGCAGTTTTTGCCAAATAGAGAGTATTTATCCCAAAAGCTGTGGTCTTTGGGTTTATCGAACACTAGATTGTTAAGGTTAATGCCTAGGTTGTCCTGATAACCTATCCTGTGCCACTGATCCACTGCTCTATTTCTTATCCAGTACCAAACGGTTTTGA
>JAJPUD010033213.1:0-11481 GCA_023553655.1 Myrmecobius fasciatus
ATTTCAAAAGGATTTCTTCATTTAACATAATAAATGCCATTCTTCATAAAAAATGTCTGATTATTTATTATCAAGTTTTTTTAAATAACTGAAAAAATAATGTATGTGGTAGCTTGTCTTTTAAGGTATAATATAATAATTTTCATCTTTCACTTCAGAACATTCAGAAGATACTCCTGGTCATACCCTTATGAAGCATTTTTATATTTTCCCCTGGCTTCCTTCACATCATGTCTAGAGTCTTGCCTTCTACAAGAATCCTTATTTTTAATTCCTCCTTAATTTTAGTGACTTTCCTTTGAGATTCTTTCAAATTTATCTTGCACATGTCTTGTTTCAACATAGTTGTTCATGTTTTCTACCCCTTGGACAGTGAGCTTCTTGACAGAAGTTTTTGAGAATTTTTTTTTATCTTTGTTCATATCACCAATACTTAGAATTCCTGTTACATAGTAGACTCACAAGAAATGCTTGTTAACTAATTTCTTTTAATTCATCTAGTTGATCAAGTGCTAACCTCCTTTCATAGCCATTTTGTTTGATTATTCTCCAGTTTATATATGTGGGCTAGATTCTTTTCATTTTATATATTCACTTTTCAAAATCAGGATTATCATCCTATATCCATTGCCTTATTATACATGTATCTTTATAATTTTTTAAAACAATGATTTCACATAAAAAGTGAGTGATCTGCTAGCTCAGTTTTAAAACTGGCTAAATAGACTGTAACTTTTGGTAGCATAACAAGTATGTGACTCAGTGATTTTCAAAATTTATAATAATGCCCTTAAGGGATCATGATCTTACACCAAAGTGTGTGTGATGAATCAATCTAAGGACAGGAAAATTGGTAGTATCCTACTTTGCTTAAAGATAACTATATGGTGGGTCTTATTTCTATCACAGCCATACATATCCTTATGATCCAACATTCCATTACTCAACTATCACCTCTATGTATTCTACTAACTTCCCTCTTCCCCCATTCTGAGATAGGTTTTGGCTTCTTAGGGAAGTTATAACCTAATATGAAGTAGTTACCCAGAGAATCATTTTCAAAAGTGTCACTAGGAAATTCCCCAACCTACACCAAGATCATCTAATGGCTGAACTGTAGCAGTCAAATTCCAGAATATGAGTTTTATATTCAGGGTCAGTAGGAGTCCCACCTTGCTTTTTGTATTTGGTATCAGGCAGAATGAGTTATAAAAATAAGCATGTATAAATAGATTTTGATATGCCTTATAAATATCATGGTATTATCTTTTCAAATATTCTTCCAAATGTGTCCATTACATTGAGAACAGAAATATCTTTCCATCTTTCAAGTTCTTAAAACTTTAGTGTATTCTTCAACTTTTTACTCTTCCAAATCCCATAATTCCAATCAGTTGCCCAAATCTTATTTTCTTCCACTTTCACATTTCTCACATCTATCCCCTCCACTCCACTCAGAGGATTGCCAACCTAGGTAAGGTACTATTCATCTCTTGTTTTATACCTTTGCAATAGCTTTCTATTTAGTCTCCCTGCATTGTCATTCCACTTTCCAATTTATCTTTGACAGCTGATGTCAAATTCAAGTAGAAATGGGGACCATTAAACCTTGCACAAATATTTCTTTAAACCACATATTGACTTAGTTTTCACATGCAATATTGCTATTTTTTGTATTTATTACATGATAATTCAATAGATTGGATTTTTTGGTTCAATGCTTGTTGTTACCAATATCTTTGAATATGCTAATGGCAGCTGAATACACAAAATTGTTACAAGAACAACAAACTGTTTGTACCAAATAAATCTAACCTAAGACTTTCAAAGTGTCATTATGTGAGGCACAAATTTTTTGACACGTGTTTTCCCAGAATAGAAAAAGACTATATATTAATGGGTCCCATCCCACTGTTGAACAATATGGAAATTATATTTACCCTACCTTTCTCCATTTGTAAGCTGTGCCATTTTGCCCTTTCCTGGCAATCTGATGACCCCACACTCAGAGGATTTCCAGTGGTTCCAGCTTTACCATAGACACTAGATTGACTTTTACCTTGCATCTCAAAAGCTCTCGAACAAAAATAATCAGATAAATTTGTCTTCCCTTAGATGAATGTATTAAAGTCCTGGCTAATGCATCCAGTCCAACATAGATTCTAACTCAGTTCTTTGTGAATGGAGGACCAAAAAACTTTCCATTATGCCATGCTGCTGATAATAATTTTTTTGCTGATTGATTATTTAGAAGCTAAAATTTCAGTCCCCTATTCAATTTGGGTGAAATTCTGATTTTTCTTTCCATCAACATACATACCTATTGCTTAGGATTAACAAAGACAACCAAGTACATGTGTTTATTGCATGCAATTGTTCATTATTATAAAATCATTCTCTGTGAAACCCCTTTGGTTTTCTTTATGAAACTGTTCTTTGAGAAACACATCTTTCAAAGTCTATCTAAGAACTTACAAATATAGAATGTGTCTTCCTTCTGAATTTAAATTCTAAACCTTTACCCTTGAGAATTGAGATAAAGTGCATTGTGAGGAATATATAGCCTTTTAAATGTTATCTTGTGAATTCATATATTGCCTTATTAAGCAAGCATTTTGAATGACTCTAGTTACATTTTTATTTATAAATGCCACTAGGGAAATTTAAATTAACTACTGTTACTTCATCAAGCTAATAAAAACAACTTCCAAGATTAGGGGATAAAAAAGGGAAAAGAAAAGTGAACTTCAAAAAAACTTATTCATGTTGCAGATCTTCAACTTGGGGGATATTATGCCTGTTTAAGATTCCTGGGACTTTCAATTAGTTATTGCTTATTAATGGATAAATGTTTATCTGGAGATTTAAAAAAAAGGTATTGGAAATGGGGAGATCAATCAGTTTTTTATTTCCTATTTTTTTAGGAGAAAGACAGTATCTTAGGGAAAACCTAAGACTCAGAAATTAATAGAATTAAGAGAAATTTAAAAATATATCTTGCTGCAGAAAAAGCATTTGATAAAATCCAACACCCATTCCTATTAAAAACAATAGAGAGTATAGGACTAAATGGGCTTTTCCTTAAAATGATTAGTAGCATCTACTTAAAACCATCAGCAAGCATCATATGTAATGGAGACAAACTAGAACCATTCCCAATAAGATCAGGAGTGAAACAAGGCTGCCCACTGTCACCATTACTATTTAATATTGTATTAGAAATGTTAGCTTTAGCAATAAGATAAGAAAAAGAGATGAAAGGAATCAGAGTAGGTAATGAAGAAACCAAATTATCACTCTTTGCAGATGACATGATGGTATACTTCGAGAACCCTAGAGACTCAACTAAAAAACTACTAGAAACAATTCATAACTTTAGGAAAGTTGCAGGATTCAAAGTAAATCCACATAAATCATCAGCATTTTTATATATTACCAACAAAGTTCAGCAGCAAGAGATACAAAAAGAAATTCCATTCAAAATAACAGATGATAGTATAAGATATTTGGGAATTCATCTGCCAAGGAAAAGTCAGAAACTACATGAACTAAATTACAAAACCCTTTCCACACAAATAAAATCAGACCTAGTCAATTGGAAAAACATTAAGTGCTCAAGGGTAGGCCTGAGCAAATATAATAAAAATGACAATACTAACCAAACTAATTTACTTATTTAGTGGCATACCAATCAAACTCCCAAGAAATTATTTTACAGATCTAGAAAAAATAGTAGCAAAGTTCATTTGGAAGAACAAAAGGTCAAGAATTTCAAATGAATGAATGAAAAAAAGGCAGATGAAGGTGGCCTTGCTGTACCAGATCTAAAATTATATTATAAAGCAGTAGTCATCAAAACCATTTGGTACTGCCTGAGAAATAGAGCAGTCGATCGGTGACATAGAATAGGATATCAGGACAAGCTAGGTAATAATGTTAGCAATTTAGTGTTTGATAAACCCAAAGACCCCAGCTTTTGGAATAAGTATTCACTATTCAGCAAAAACTGCTGGGAAACTATTGTGGAAGAAATTAGGGCTGGACCCACACCTAACACCGCACACCAAGATAAGATCTAAATGGGTTCATGATCTAGATATAAAGAGTGATATTGTAAGCAAATTAGAGGAACGTAGTATAGTTTACCTCTCAGACCTGTGGAGATGGAATAAATTTATGTCCAAAGAAGATCTGGAACTCTTAATTGAACACCAGATAGATAATATTTATTAGATTAAGTTAAAAAGTTTTGTACAAACAAAACTAAAGCAGACAAGATTAGAAGGGAAGCATCAAATTGGGAAATCATCTTTACATTTAAGGGTTCTGATAAAGGTCTCATCTCTAAAATATATAGAGATTTGTCTCATATTTATAAGAATTCAAGCCATTCTCCAATTGATAAATGGTCAAGGATATGAAGAGACAATTTTCAGATGATGAAATTAAAGCTATTTATAATCATATGAAAAGGTGCTCCAAATCACTATTGATCAGAGAAATGCAAATTAAGACAACTCTGAGGTACCACTACAAACCTGTCAGATTGGCTAAAATGACAGGAAAAATTAATGATGATTGTTGGAGGGGATGTGGGAGGGCTGGGACACTGATGCATTGTTGGTGGAGCTGTGAACAGATACAGACATTCTAGAGAGCAATTTGGAGCTATGCTCAAAAACTTATCAAACTGTGTATACCCTTTGACCCAGCAGCATTTCTGTTGGGCTTGTATCCCAAAGAGATCATAAAGGAAGGAAAGGGCCCCACATGTGCAAGAATGTTTGTGGCAGCCCTTTTTGTAGTGGCTAGAAACTGGAAACTGAATAGATGTCCTTCAACTGGAGAATCGCTGAATAAATTATGGTATATGAATACTATGGAATATTATTGTTCTGTAACAAATGACCAGCAGGACAATTTCAGAGAGTCCTGGAGAGACTTTCATGAACTGATGCTGAGTGAAATGAGCAGAACCAGGAGATCATTACATATGGCAACAATAATACTATATGATGATCAATTCTGATGGACATGGCTCTGTTCAACTATGAAATGTTTCAAACCACTTCCAATTGTTCATTGAAGAAAGCCATATACACCCAGAGAGAAGGATATGAAATGTGGACCACAACATAACATTCTCATACTCTTGATTGATGTTTGCTTGCATTGTGTTTCCTTTATCTGATATGTCTTTTGTGTAGATAAGGTTTTTCTTCCACAACAATGATGTTTGGAAATATGTATACATATATTCAATTTGTCAAGTATTTTAACCTAATTGACATGTAGTGGATATCGTGCCATCTAGGGGAGGGGTGGGGAGCTGGGGGTAAAAATTTGTAAAAGAAAGCTATGTAAGGGTTAATGTTGAGGAATTACCCACACATATGTTATACAAATAAAATAAAATTTTAAAAAATTGCATCAATATTCATTAGGAAACTGGGTCTATAGGTTTCTTTCTCTGTTTTCTCTCTGCCTGGTTTAGCCATCAGCACCATATCTGTGTCATAGAAGGAATTTGGTAGTATACCTTCTCTCCCTATTTTTTCAAATAGTTTATATAGTATTTGGATTAATTGTTCTTTGAATTTTTGGTAAAATTCACATGTAAATCCATCTGTCCCTGGAGATGTTTTCTTAGGGAGTTGATTAATAGCTTGTTCTATTTCTTTTTCCAAAATGGGGCTATTTAAATAATTTATTTCTTCTTCTGTTAACCTAGGCAATCTATATTTTTGTAGATATTCCTCCATTTCATTTACATTATCAAATTTATTGGCATAAAATTGGGCAAAGAAACCCCTAATTATTACTCTAATTTCCTCTTCATTGGAGGAAAATTCTCCCTTATTATTTTTGAGTCTAACAATTTGATTTTCCTCTTTCCTTTTTCTAATCAAATTAACTAAAGACTTATCTATTTTGTTGGGTTTTTCATAAAACCAACTCTTACTTGTATTTATTAATTCAATAGTTTTCTTATTTTCAATTTTATTGATCTCACCTTTTATTTTCAGAATTTCCAATTTGGTATTTAATTGAGGGTTTTTAAATTAGTCTTTTTCTAGTTTTTTTAATTGTAAGCCCAGTTCATTGATCTTCTCTTTCTCTGTTTTATGCAAGTAAGCAGCTAGAGATACAAAATTACCCCTTATAACCACTTTAGCTGTGTCCCACAAATTTTGGTATGTTGTCTCATTATTGTCATTCTCCTGGATGAAATTATCAATTGTGTCTATAATTTGCTCTTTCATCCATTCATTCTTCAAGATTAGATTATTTAATTTCCATTTAACTTGTGGTCTGTTTTCTCCTGGCCGTATATTACATGTGAGTTATATTGTATCATGATCTGAGAAGGATGCATTTACTATTTCTCCTTTTCCGCATTTGATTTTGAGGTTTTTATGCCCTAACACATGATCAATTTTTGTATAAGTTCCATGAACCCCTGAGAAATAAGTATACTCCCTTCTATCACCATTCAATTTCCTCCAGAGATCTATCATACCTAATTTTTCTAGGTTTTTGTTTACCTCCC
Organism: Myrmecobius fasciatus; assembly: GCA_023553655.1. Classification (NCBI taxonomy): domain Eukaryota; kingdom Metazoa; phylum Chordata; class Mammalia; order Dasyuromorphia; family Myrmecobiidae; genus Myrmecobius; species Myrmecobius fasciatus. The sequence goes on from JAJPUD010033213.1 coordinate 6,551, forward strand.
TAGCTTCTTTCTTATTTTTTTGTGATTTGATTTATCTAATTCTGAGAGAGCAAGGTTGAGATCCCCCACTATAGTATCACTGTCTATTTCTACTTGCATCTCTGTTAGTTCCTCCTCTAGGAATTTGGATGCTATACCACTTGGTGCATATATGTTTAGTATTCATATTGCTTCATTGTCTATGGTACCCTTTAGTAAAATATAGTTTCCTTCCTTATCTCTTTTAATTAGATCTATTTTTTTTTACTTGATCCGAGATAAGGATTGCTATCCCTGCCTTTCTTTTTTCACCAGAAGCATAGAAGATTCTGCTCCAGCCCTTTACCTTCACTCTGTATGTATCTCTATGTTTTAGATGTGTTTCTTGTAAACAACATATTTTAGGATTCTGGCTTTTAATCGAGTCTGCTACCCGCTTCCATTTTATGGGAGAGTTCATCCCATAAACATTCACAGTTAAAATAACTATATCTGTATTCCCTGCCATCTTATTTACCCAGAGTTATGATTTTCTCTTCCCTTTCCCCTCTCTCCCTTATCCCCTCCCCAGTACTTTATTTTTAATGACCACCTCCCTCCAACAGTCCTCCCCCCGTTAGATCCCCTCCCTCCCCTTTATACCTTTCCCCTAATCCTTCTATTAGTTTATCCCTTTCCTTTCCTCCTTTCCCTCCCACCTTCCCACAAGGAGGGTCAGGCCTTTCTTTGAAGCCAAATGTGTCTGATATACTCTCTTAGAATCCAATCTAATGAGAGTAAGGTTTACATAATACTCATCACCCTCCCTTCTTTCCCTCAATTGTATTAGATCTTCTATGTCTCTTTATGAGATTTTGTCTTATTTTACCTCCTTTATTTTTACTTTATTTTGCCTCCTTTTCCCCCTCCCCCTTTTTTCTTTTTCAGTATGGTATCCCTTCTACCTCTAATTTCCTTTCCATTATTATCAAAGAAAAATTGAATTATACTTCCATTCTTTAAGGATACCTATAGTAAGAATATAGTTCTCAAGAGTTCTTTCCTTTTTACCTTTTTAGGCTTCACTTGAGTTCCGTATTTGGAAGTGAAATTTTTTGTTCAAATCTGGTCTTTTCATTAGAAATAGGTGAAATTCTCCTGTATCATTGAATGATCATCTTCTTCCCTGGAAGATGATGCTCATTCTAGCTGGATAACTTATTCTTGGCTGTAATCCAAGATCCTTTGCCTTTCGGAATATCTGATTCCAGGCCCTTCAATCCTTTAATGTGGAAGCTGACAGATCTTGTGTAATTCTAATTACAGTTCCTTGGTATTTGAACTGTTTATTTCTAGCTGCTTGCAATATTCTTTCCTTGGTGCGATAGTCCTGACATTTGGCCACGATATTCCTTGGGGTTTTAATTTTGGGGTCTCTTTCAGGAGGTGATTGGTGAATTCTTTCAAGGCCAATTTTGCCTTCTGAGTCTAAAACATCAGGGCAATTCTCTTTCATGATTTCCTGGAAGATAGTATCAAGGTTCTTTTTTTCATCATGGCTTTCATGAAGTCCGATCATCCTTAGATTGTCTCTCCTGTATCTGTTTTCCAAGTCAGTTGTTTTTCCTAGGAGATATTTCATATTTTCTTCTATTTTTCATTTTGTTTTTGTTTGACTGATTCTTGAAGTCTTATTGAGTCATTTACTTCTATTTGTTCAATTTTAATTTTTAAAGTATTTTTCCTTCAGTTATTTTTTTAGCTCCTTTTGTAGCTGGCTAATTAAATTTCTTTGTTCAATGCATTCTTTTTCCATTTTGCCAATTTTATTTTTCAGTGAATTGTTGTTGTTTTCCAATTCACCATTTTTATTTTCCAGGGAATTGGTGATTTTTTCCATTTGACCATTTTTATTTTCCAGTGAATTGTTGATTTTTCCCAATTCACCAATTTTTTTTTCAGTGAATTGTTTTCTTTTTCCAATTCACCAGTCCTGTTTTCCAGTTTTTGACATCTCTTTTGCACTGATCTCAATTTATTTCCCCATTCTTCTTCTAACTCTCTTTTGAGATTCTTTATGCAATCTTCCAGATAAGCCTTCTGAAAAGGAGACCAGCTTTTGTCTGCCTTTGTGGCTTCATATGGGATTGTTTTCAGAATCTCATGATCTGGGAACTACCCTACTTTCTCTCCATAGAAGCTGTCTATTGTGAGAGCACTCTTCTGCTTCTTGCTCATGTTTTTGAGCTGTAAAATTTAGGTCTGAATCACTTGAGGTCTGAATCCCTAGCTGGGAATTCTGCAGCTGTTTCAGAGCTGAGGTCTGAATCACTAGCAGGGAATTCTGAGGCCTTTTCAATTTGCCCTGGGGCAGTTTGCTGAGTAGACTTCCAGAGAGGGTCTGGTCTGCTAGATCCTCACTAGGACCATGCTTTCAGCTGCTCTCAATCCACTCTTTACCAAAGGCAGATCTGCCAAAGCGCCTGCCCGCAAGCTGCGCAAAGTGGCCCAGGTGTCTCCCAGGCACTTCCTGGGTGCCTAAAATCCACCACTCTCTCACAGCCTGAATTCCACCCGGCTGAATGGTGGCATCTGATCGGGGCCAGCTGCTGATTGCCCTGAGACTAACCTTCTCCGGAGTTTTTTTGAAGTAGATTTTTTGATAGAAGTGCGTTGTAGTCCAAGTGTCTGGTGCAGCCCTCACTCCAAAACCTGTTTGGAGGTTCAATTTGTCTGGATCTGAGGGAAGGTCTCAGGAGCTCACAGTGAATGCTGTCTGTAGTTCGCCATCTTGGCTCCACCTGCTGTTAGCATCTTAATAAAGAAATATCCATTATTGAATTATGTACAAGGCACTCTGAAGAATAAACAGAAGTAAGTTATCACCTTAGTAAAACAGTTTACCTAATCTTAGAATTTAAGAGTTGGAAGAACATCTAATCTAATTCCAAATCACTTTACAGATGAGGAAAGTTATTGAGAGAAAGAGGGAAAAAGATACTTATTCAATATTTCAGAACAAGTCAGTGGCAGAGTCAGAAGGCAGAGATATGTCTTCCTCAGACTTGACTCTAAGTTCTACTTTCACAATATTAATAAAAACAATAGATTATATTTGTACACTGCTCTTTTTGGTTTAAAAAGTATGTTTGTTAAACAATGTTCTAAAATTTTTAGTATGGTTTTGAGTTTTAATAAATCCTTAAGATTTTAAATTCAGGATCTGCTCTTTGATATGATTTGATATTCACAACAGCCCTATGATACAGATGTAGATATATTATGGGGGTGAAACCATTACTTTTTTGTCTATGAGAAAAGAGACTCAAAGTGGTTACAATAATAATAATAATGACAACTAACATTTACATAGAGCTTTAAGATTTTCAAAGGGTTTTATATGTATAAACTAATAGTTTATACATTATATATATAGCTAATTGGATCCTCAAAATTTCACAAAAATATTGTGAATTAAGTGCTTTTATTTTTCTCATTTTACACATGAGGAAGTTGAGTCTGAAAGAATGACTTCTAAAAATCACAAACACTAGTGTTTAAGACATAATTTTTATTCAGTTCTTCCTGACTGCAAAGCCTATACTCTGTCCATTGTACTATCTAACTTGGGAAGATTCATCCACATAGCTAGTGTCAGAAATGGTACTGAACTCAGATTTATTTTATCCCAATAACATTTTATTTTTCAAATTTCATGTGAAGATAGTTTTTTTTAATTTTTTTTAATTTAATTTTTTTATTTTATTTGCATAACATATGTGTGGGTAATTCTTCAACAATAACCCTTACATAGCTTTCCGTTACAAATTTTTCCCCCAACTCCCTACCCCTCCCCTAGATGGCAGGATATCCACTACATGTTAATTATGTTAAAATATTGGCAAATCGAATATATGTATACATATTTCCAAACTTATCATTGTTGTACAAGAAAAATCTTATCTACACAAACGATATATCAGATAAAGGAAACACAATGTAAGCAAACATCAATCAAGGAGTATGAGAATGTTATGTTGTGGTCCACATTTCACATCCCTCTCTCTGGGTGTATATGGCTTTCTTCAGTGAACAATTGGAGGCGGTTTGAAACATTTCATTTTTGAAGAGAGCCATGTCCATCAGAATTGATCGTCATATAGTACTGTTGTTGCCGTGTATAATGATCTCCTGGTTCTGCTCAATTCACTCAGCATCAGTTCATGTAAGTCTCTTCAGGCCACTCTGAAATCATCTTGCTGGTCATTTCTTACAGAACAATAATATTCCATAATATTCATATACCATAATTTATTCAGCCATTCTCCAATTGAAGGGCATCTATTCAATTTCCAGTTTCTAGCCACTACAAAAAGGGCTGCCACAAACATTCTTGCACATGTGGGGCCTTTTTCTTCCTTTATGATTTCTTTGGGATATAAGCCCAATAGAAATGCTGCTGGGTCAAAGGGTATGCACAGTTTGATAACTTTTTGAGCATAGCTCCAAATTGTTCTCCAGAATGGCTGTATCCGTTCACAGCTCCACCAACAATGCATCAGTGTCCCAGCCCTCCCACATCCCCTCCAACATTCATCATTAACTTTTCCTGTCATCTTAGCCAATCTGACAGGTGTGAAGTGGTATCTCAGGGTTGTCTTGATTTGCATTTCTCTGATCAATAGTGATTTGGCGCACCTTTTCATATGACTATAAATAGTTTTAATTTCATCCTCTGAAAATTGTCTGTTCATATCCTTTGACCATTTATTGATTGGAGAATGGCTTGAATTTTTATAAATATGAGACAATTCTCTATATATTTTAGAGATGAGACCTTTATCAGAACCCTTAAATGTAAAGATGATTTCCCAATTTATTGCTTCCCTCCTAATCTTGTCTGCATTGATTTTGTTTGTACAAAAACTTTTTAACTTAATATAGTCAAAGTTATCTATCTGGTTTTCAATTAA
>JAJPUD010033214.1:0-11480 GCA_023553655.1 Myrmecobius fasciatus
TTTTTTTTTTAATATTTTTATGTAGTATTTTATTTTTTCCAAATACATGTAAAGATAGTTTTCAACATTCATCTTTTGCAAAATCTTGTGTTCCAAATTTTTCTCCTCTCCTCCCTCCCCCTCCCCAAATCAGCAAGCAAACATATGCAATTATTGTAAACATATTATCATATTTGTCATGCTCTGCAAGAAAAATTAGATCAAAAGGGAAAAAAGCTCAGGAAAGAAAAGAAACAAACATACAACAAAAAAGGTGAAAATACTAGGCTTTGATCTATATCTAGTCTCTATATTTCTCTGTTTGGGGATGGCACTTTGGAATTGCCTTAAATCCACTCATTTTTGAAAAGAGCCAAGTCCATTACAGTTGATCATTACATAATCTTGTTTCTGTGTACAATGTTCTCTTGGTTCTGCTTACTCCACTCAGCATCAGTTCATGTAAGTCTTTCTAGGTTTTTCTGAAATCCTCCTGCTGATCATTTCTTACAGAACAATGCTATTCCATTACATTCAGATACCATAACTTTTTCAGTCATTTCCCAGCTGATAGGATAGGATACAGTCCTTTTCAAAGTGTTTTCTTTCATTGAGGTTTCAGGGACATCCATATGGAACAAGATTTTTGTTTGAAAATTTTAGTTTCATTTCTCAGGGAGCAAAAATAGAGATTATTGCTTCTTCTGCAAATCTGCACCAATGGCCTCCTCACTATATCATTCTCCTCACTCAAGATACTCCATTTCATCCCATCATCTGCAAAAGGTCTTTTCCCATCCTTCCCATTTCCCATTTGAACCTATGTATCTCCTAAACAGAGTTGCTTGAATTGTCTTCCTCTTGACAATGTGAGCTCCTTGAGGGCCGCTTAATTTGCAATTACTTACACCACTTGCATAAACAGCCTAATGAATCTCAACTATTTCTGACCAAAGGGTTATTGCAGAGTCCTGAAAAACAGAAATGTGCTCATTTGTTGAAGTGGCCCAATATGATGTTGGCCCACCCTAGTAAGTAGCTTAGTAATTGTTAGTGTTTTATAGGAGTTTAAGGCTTACAGAGTGCTGGGCATGTTATTTCACTACATTCTCACATGAGAAGTAGATGCTATTATCATCCCCATTTTACAGATGAGGAAACTAAAGTTGTGATGTATTAAATAAATTGTACAAGGTCACTCAGCTAAGTAAGTATCTGAGGCAGGGTTCTCTCTTTCCTGACTCCAAGCTCAATGTTCTTATAACTTTACCAGCTAGCTGCCAACATAAGGGAAGGCTTAGTGAAATGAAAAAATAAATCCATTCTTTCAAATATGATCAGAGAATCATAGTGCTGGGGTAGACCTTGGAGGTCATCTAACCTTCTCCCCATTTTACAGGTGAGAAAACTGAGGTCTAAAATGATTAATAGACTTTCTAAAGGTCACACAAATAGTCAACATCTGAGGTGGTCCTTTGCCTCCAGATCCTAAGTTGCTGTTATTGTTCAGTTGTTTTTTTAAGTCACTCTTTGTGACCCCATTTGGAATTTTCTTGGCAAAGATACTAGAGTAGTTTGATATTTCCAGATCTAATGCTCTTTCCATTACTAAGATCACCCAGATATCATCCCCTTGTAACTTCTCCTGGACAAAATGATACTTAGTTCATATTGTCTCATTCCCATCAGCCTATGCTTGATGATCAAGAATATGGGGCTTCATAATAGTACTTTTCCACATAATTATTAGTTATATAATAATATAATAGTCACCAGGACCCACCAAATCATGAGGATAACCATGGCTTTTATTCACCTGCCATTGTTTACCAAACAGATAATAATTTTAACATTTAATTTTTGATTCAGCACCAACCTGTGGTATGGGGGATCATGCTCATTAACATGGCTAGCTCAAACTAATCCTTGTGATGTGTTTTCTAAGAACTCAATGGATCTAATAGGGTATCAATATTCTAGTCCCTCCAATTTTCTTGAATAGATTTCAAGAACACAGAGAATCATCATCTCCTTATACTGTATTTATTGCTGGTCACCAAAAAGTGATTGGGAAAGCATCTTCTTATGGACGATTTTATTCTTGTTCCTACAATATCTACATCTCATTCCTAGGGTGGGAGTGGGGGTTATTGTTACCTACAAAAGAAGCCAGAAGTCTTGGGTGATTTCCTAAACCCAAAGGTTTGAAGTCTAGGAGGACTCTTTTCCCTGGGTAGCCTCTGTAGTTTACGGCCATTGGACAGCCATGATAAATAGGCTGAACATTTCTGCAACTTCTGCAATCTGGTATTGATTTAATATCTTTATCCCTGGCCCTGCCAAATTATTATTTTATTGGGGAGGAAAACAGGAATACCACAGAGTGACACATATTTTTTGAGAAAGCTTGGCGGGTAGCCCTCCCCAAACCAGGAGACCGTCGTGGCCCCTGAATGGTTCTCCCAGTGGGACAGTGAGCCCGACAGGGTTCCTTTCTAGGGATACAGAAAATCAAATGAGTGATTGTTTTTGTCCTTGTGTGCTAGTAGGGAGAGCATGAAAAAACTATTAGCTTAGGCTCCTGTCCTCCCTGGGACCTGGTACTGTACCTGAGGGTTTTTACTGTTACCTAGCCACTTAAAATGAATGGCAGCTGGCAGTGGCCTCCAGGCAGGTCTTGGCATTGGGTTAATAATAATAATAATCAAAACTATTGTGGATGTCTAAAACTATTAGCTTGAGGGCTAATTAGTATCATTTTGGGATCATAACATTATAAATCTAGACCTGGGCACTTTAATAGTCAATTAATCCAAACTCCCATTTCGCAAGTAGGGAAACTGAAGCCCAGAAGAGTTAAATGATTTGCCCCAAATTCCACCAATAATAAGTGAGATTCTAACTTAGCCTTGTGACCTTAGGATCAGCACTCTCTCCATTGTACACTTTTCCCAAAAATGTGAAATACAAAATACAGATGCAAAAGGATTCGTTTTGAAAACCCTTGTGGGTGACTGTTGAGGCAAAGGAATAGCTCTGAGTTCACTCTAATGATGGTTGTTGTTGAGAAGATATAGGGTAACATGCAAATACTAGGTGGGAGAGAACACTGATTATAATGTCCACATCAATTGAGGCAGTCACAACCCATGCTACAGAATATAGGTGTGGTGGATAATTAAAAAAGGCAGGTTTAAGATGGCAAAATCAAACAACTCTGATGGTAATATATAATGTTCACTGAAAGGAAAAATAGTAGTAAGCATAGATAGTTTGTGGGGGAAGCTAGTTGGCTAAGTGAATACAGCACCAGGCCTGGAGTGAGGAACACTCATCTTCCCAAGTTCAAATCTGGCCTCAGACACTTATAAGCTGTGTGATGCTGAGCAAGTCACTTAATCCTGTTTGTCTCAGTTTCCTCATCTGTTAAATGAGTTGGAGAAGGAAATGACAAACAACTCCAGCATCTTTGACAAGAAAACACCAAATGGGATCATAAAGAGTTGGACATGACTGAAATGACTGTATAATGACATAGATAGTGTGCAAGAGTTTTCATCAATGGCTGAACCAAACCTTGAACTGGCAAACCCAAGAAGCTCATGGGAATGAAAGAGCTTAAAAGGGTAATTGGCTGCAAGTAGCTCCAATAACTGAAATTGTTACTAAGTGGGTGTGAATGAGTTGGCAGCAGCCATAGTATTTCATGTGAATTATTAAACAGAGGTTCTGTCTAATTATGTAGTTTACAAAGATCTTGGGGCCTTTCTTTTTTTCCCTTTGTAAGAAGAGGGATATTTATTCCTGTTCCTGTCAGATCTAGTTGAAGTAATTCAGTTTCCCTTATTTCTTTGACTCAATCAACTGTACATAACCCTTCCTGATCTAAAATTGTTGCGTTGTTTATGACTCATACTTAAATTCTGAATCCCACCCTAGAGTTGAATATGAGCTCTATTATCATCTGTTTATGTGTAGTGTTTTATAACCTGCTTTCCATTCTGACTGGATCTTTTTGCTGATTGGTTTATGATTGTCCCTGGAAAGAATCAATGCAAGCAACCCAGTCTGAGGCCTGGTACACAATAGATATGTCAAAATTTTTGTGATTGATTATACCATTTGTTTTCTAAACTAAAAATTTCAGGCAAAATTGTGGTCTTTGCTTTATCTATAATTATCCTAAAGAAATATCTGCTCTAATTAAAAATCTTGAAGAAAAATGCTAATATTTTTTATTTTCATAGATCTTTTCATTCTATGAGTATTTTAAACAATGAAAAAGTTTATGTTTTCCAGAAGGTCAAGTTTTTATTTTATTTTTCATTTTGTCTTAATTCTGGGCTGTCTGATGCATATGTGCACCATTCCTTAAGTATTAATTGGTTTTTGTGGGGGGTATCAGTTATTAGGATAAAAGACGTAATTGAGAATATACAACTGGAGGGCACAACAGATAGAATCTAGAGTCAGCAAGATCTGAGTTCAAATATGACCTCAGATGCTAGCTCTGTGATCCTGAGCAAATCATTAAATATCTGTCTATTTTAGTTTCAACAACTGTAAAATGGGAATGATATTAATAGCATCTACCCCTCATAACTGTTGTGTGGATCAAACAGGACATTTAATAATTTAAATAAAAGAAAGCTTATTTATAAATGTTAGCTATCATAATTAATAGATCTATGATCCTATTCTTCAATTTAGATTTTTAGCAAGTATCTCAAAGCATTGAAAGGTTAAGTAATACATCTCTGGTACCATAGTTGTTGGGTTTAAGAGGTAGGTTGGGTATCTATCCAAAACTCTTGAACTCATTTTCTTTTCTTCTAAACCACCCCTTATCCCAAATTCCTATTTCTACCAAGGTCACTATCATCCTTCTTATAACTCAGGTTTGCAACTTCTTAAGTCATCTTGGATCAGTCTCCTTGTTTCTAGAAATCTGGAAGTTGTAAATAAACTCAGTCTTTGGCATGGTCAATCAATCTATAGACTAAACTATAGCAATAATGTTCCAATTGGTCTCCTTGACTCAAATCTATTCCCTTTCTAATTTATCCCTCATGAATTGCCAATTTGACATTTCTAAAGGAGAGGTTTAACCATGTCATTACCATTCTTGATAAATTCCAATGGCTCTTTGTTATATCTAGGATTTAATATAAATCCTTCTGGCTAGCATTTTTAAATCTTTATGATCTGGCTCCTGCCTACCTCTATATATTATCATATCTTACTCTTCTTTGTGTATTGTATAGCCTGGTCAAACTAACTTCGTTGCTTTTTCTCATGTGTAGCTCTCCTCCATCTGGAATGCCCCACTTACTTATTTTAACCTTTGGAACCCCATTTTTCCTTTAAAGCTCATCTCACATTCTCTCTCCTACATAATTACCTTGTATTGATATTGTATATATATATATATATAATATATATAAATATATAAGTATATGTTATCTTCCCTAATTGAATGTAAACTCCTTGTGGGTAATGACTCCTGCATTTATGCTTTTGTATCTAACCCTCATACCTATCATTTTTTGGAGTACATAGTAAGCACTTAACCTATGATTAATTAATTGATCATTATTGACATTTGAAAATCTTCCCTTTATGTGTTTCTAATATTCTTGTTGTGTTTTTTTCAAACTGTAATCAACGAGGGGGCAGCTCATTTACTAGTTTTGTCCAGAACCTAGATTCTTTAAATAATCAGTGAGGCTGTTGTCAGTGTATGGTAAATATGAGAAAATTAAGGGAAAAGTATCAACAGCCTGATTATTCTACTTATTTATCTGATCTACCCATCTATCTATCTATCTTTTGTGTCTGACTGATCTGCCTGACCTATCTATTTAATCTCAATTCAGTCATGACTAAAAAAATCATGCCCGACTCTTCATGATTCCATTTTGGTTTTCTTGTCAAAGATATTGAAGTAGTTTGCCTTTTCTTTCTCGAGTTCATTTTATAAATGAGGTAACTGAGGCAGCAAACAGGGTCAAGTGACTTGCCCAGGGTCATACAACTAGTGTCTAAGGCCAGGTCAGGAACTTAAGTTATCCTGACTCCAGGCCTAGCACACTATCCACAGTACCACCTTGCTGCCACATCCATTTACTCATCTATCTATCTATCTATCTATCTATCTATCTATCTATCTATCTATCCATCCATCCATCCATCTCTAGCTATCTATCCATTACAGAAAAGATGGTGATTTTCATCGATAGATAAAAATCCTTGCTTGGAGCCTTCTCTACACAAATGAAAGTACAGCAAAATCAGTAACAATAAAGTAATCTACTGAGGGAGATTTTTATCTCCATTTTATGAATCATAAAATCAAGTCTCCAAGAGGTGAGGGAATTTAATCACTACCACTTCTTATGGTGCCTGGAACATAGGAGGTATTTAGTAAATGTTTGTTTGATTGATTGATCATCCCAAAGCCTTATGTTATGAGTTCTTAACCCACACATGTCAGTAAATGGATGTTGAAAGGTCTGTGACCTTGAATGGGGAAATTATCTATCTATCTATCTATCTATCTATCTATCTATCTATCTATCTTTTTGCTATAATTTGTTTATTTTGTAATCCTGTATAATTTTATACATTTAAAATATTATTCTGAGAAGTAGTCCATAGGTTTAATCAGCTTTCCAGAAGCATATGTCACAAATAAATGTTTAGGAACCTCAAAAAAACTGAACCACAGAAAGTATGCTGACTTCATGGTGACATAATTCCTGACCTTCCTCTAGAAGCCTCCAATCTAAGGTCCTAAGTGTGCTTTCACAGATCATGCAAATACTATGGAAATGTATTTTGAGCAAGGGAGGTCAACACAGAGCATGAACATGTAAAATCCTGAGTATGGATGAAAGCTGGAGGGTCTTGGAAGGCATTCCAATCAAGAAGCAATAGTCAGCATCTCCTTTGACCACTAATCCTGCCAGGAATAAGAACTATCCATTGGCTTAGAGAATTCAGAACTGAAAGACTCTGCTAATGAAAATGGAGATTGGGAGAGGGAAACAGAAAGAAATAACAGTATAAAGGTTAGGTACAGCTTGCAGGGAAAAGATAAGGTTAGAAAAAAAGTAGAGAGTTAATGTCAGCCAAAGGCAATAAACAGGGCTTTCACCAGTGTCTCAGAGAAATACTTGGGAGTAAAAAGAAAGTAAGCCCATTAATAAATGAGGAAAGGAAGGAAATGACCAACTCAGGAATGACTGAGGCATTAAACTATTTTTAAAATATCATCTTTAACAAGAAAAATAGAGAGTCAGTTTATAAAAGAAAGGAAAGGGTAAGAACGTGTCAGTCTACTTGTAAAATCCATGTAGAACTTGGAGAATGGGAACATGTCCTTTCCTCCAGTGACTGAGAAAGCCCTATCTGATTTTCTTTTACTCATTCAAAGTAACTTCCCTCCTCCTTCCTCCCACAGTACTTTTAAAAACCAAAGTTCAAGTTTGAATTTGACCTTGACCCAAGGAATTGTAGAAAAGTCTTAGAGTCAGAGGACTTGGGATTATCATTGAGATAGTAGAAAGAATGGCTGATTTGGGTGGAAGAGAGTACTGGATTTGAGGTGAGAGAACTTGAACTCAAATCTTAGCTCTTCTATTTGTTACTTAATGTGGCCATGAATAAGTCAACCTCTCTGTGCCTTGGTTTCCCCATCTTTAAAATAGAAGGGAATAAGCATTGATTATGTACCTGTTACATACCAGGCACTGTTCTAAGGGCATCACAAATATTACCTTATCTGAGCTATCAAATGAAGTAAAATGAGATAATGAATTTTAAAATGAGGAATTTGAACATGGCAACCTCTAAATTTCCTTCCAACTCAATTTCATTGAGTTCAATGACTATTTGCCCTCTGAGATCCCTTAAAGTCATAAATCAATGATTCTATAATTTGAGTTTTCCCCTTAGTACTTGGGAAATTGGGGAAATCACTTAAACTCGATAGGCCCTAGTTCTTCACTTTCCCAAGGAGGGAACTGGATTTGATGTCAGAGAACTAGAGATACAGTGATGAAAAAATATAAAAATGTCTGTTTTCATGAAACATCCCCTCTAACTTTCTAGGACTTCTAAAGACTGCCTGAGCTATTGTGTGTCTGCTTATAAGATGCCACTCATTACCACAGTCCCTGATCAGATTGCTTGAAATACATATTTCCCACCCCAACCCTTCCTATATCTTAAAGATGGAAGAAGCACACAGACCAATTATGCTGAAGGAGAAGAGTCGTTCAACAATTCTGATTTACCAATCCGGAGAAGTAATAAAATAAAGTATTTTGATATTTTATAAATATTTTATTAAGATAGAAAATGTCATCTTCATCTGGAAAAAGAAACATGGAGACTGAAAGCACACTATTTACATCTTTTTGCTTTGTTTTTTTGCTTTCTCATGGTTTTCTCCTTTTGTTCTGATTTTTCTTTCCCAACATGAATCATATGGAAATGTTAAAAATGATTGTACATGTATAACCTATATCAGATTGTTTGCTGTCTTAGGAAAAAAGAAAAACATTTGGAATCCAAAATCTTACAAAAATGAATGTTGGAAACTGTCTTTACTCTGTAATTGGGAAAATAATATACTATTAAAATAAAAGTTTAAAAAAATTAAAGAAAACAATTAAAATCTTTTTCAGGTAGCTTTGTATCCTCTACTTACCACTTCTCCATAAAGCATCAACTTTTGCCAAGCCAAGATATTGGCTAATTATCTGGTCCATAACCCCAAGTGGTATTAACAATATTCTTATTATTGCTTCAGCATTAAACACTGTCAAATATCAATTTAGAAGTCCAAAGATCTTCCTCTAAGTGCTTTGTTTGTTACATAATGATCCCGGGATATTTCAGCTCTGATTTTGTAAGAAAATCACTATATTGGAAGTGTATATATCCTCCTACAAAGCTGGCATGAAATTTAGTCACCAGGAAGTACCTGAACTATGGTGGTATGCTTCAACCAGCTAAATTTCCCATGGGTAAATTTCCACATGTATTTATTGCTGTGGAGTTTTTTCAATCACGTCTGATTCTCTGTGACCCCATGTGGGGTTTTTCTGGCAAAGATTCTGGAGTAGTTTGTTACTTCCCTCTCCAGCTCATTTTACAGATGAGGAAACCAAGGCAAACAAGGTTAATGACTTGCCCAGAGTCACAAAGCTAATAACTGAGGACAGATTGAACTCAGGAAAAGGAGTCTCCCTGACTTCAGGTCTGGCATTCTATACATTGTGCCACTAAGCTGCCCCCTGTCACATGTATGCTTCTACTCAATTCAATTTCTTTCCAGAAAAATAACTGTCAGTATTTCAAGCATTTGTGATTTCATTTGCAATACAGATTGCAACTACTCCATTCCATAGCAGTCAAATGAGGTGCTCTGGTTAAAGAAAAATCAGTGATTTGGTGGTCTGTGATGATAAGTCTCTCCAAACTAAGTTCATCATATACTCAGACAACAAATAGGACATTGCCACATCTATAACTAAAAACGTTTCAGTTCATTAAGAACACTCATAACTTATGTTCCCCTCTCATTTTTAGAAATGGCTTTTGATATTACCATAACCCATGTATTCCACTTCCAATTCTGAAATTCTCTTATTTGAGCACAATCTGTTGTCATTCCATTTCTCCATCTGCTTTGCAATTCCTGGAGCCACAATTTCCTTCAGCCCTCAGTTCTTTTCTATATACACTTCTATATACTATATACACTCTCCACTCTTCCTCATTTTTAACCCTTGGCAAACCAGGTGTGATCTCCATCATTCTCTCCTCTCAAGTTCTTTGCCTATCCTATTGCAGATCCTACCTGCCAAACCTTAGCCCTAGATTACTCCCAGGCACAGATTTGCTCTAATTTTTGTAATATTGAAGGAACTTGGAAAAACTCTTGAAATTTAGTTGAGTGAACAACAAAAAGAGTGAGAATGTTATGTTGCAATCCACACTCAGTTCTCACAGTCCTCTCTCTGGATGTAGATGGCTCTCTTCATCACAATATCATTGGAACTAGCATCAATCATCTTATTGTTGGAAAGAATCAATGTGTTTTTCTTCATGTTTATTGACTAGTTTTTCTTAATATACATATATTTTGTACAACTTCTTTTATGAAAGTCATCATTATATCATTAGTGATATGATACAGTATATATAACTGCCACGTATGTTTCCATTATTCTTTGGGTCATCAGTGATTTTGATTCTTCTGAGTCTGTGATGTTTTATATATATATATATATATATGATGTTTTATATATATATAATACATATATACAACTGTATGTATATAATATATATTTATATACGACTATAAATCATAGTCATACAATGTTTGGGGTGGGGACATATTGGAATTAAAAATATAAGTGGTAGGTTGTGCTGTTGAGCAAGGTTGGTGGAATTACCAGTTCATTGTGGGAAAGGAGTAATAATTGGTGTGGGATTGAAGAACTCCTCTTCTCTTTTATAGTGAGGCTTTCTCACTTGACTAGATCAGGATAGAGTTTTTATTACCTAATTAAGTCACAAGTTTATGTTACATAATCTCAACTGGGCCCTCACTGCTGCTAGGAATCTTTCTACACCTGCCTTATTAATTTACCATCCCATTCACTATGGAAGCTCTGCCAAACTTTTTTATCCTTTCTCAAGCTTGTTCCCCTTCCTCATCAGCTGAGAATCTTGCCTCATATTTTACTGAATAAATTGAGGTCAAAAGCTCCCTTTTCTCCCCTCTTCCTTATTGCACATCACTCACATGTCTTCACCTATTATTCCCCCCCCCCCTTCACTCCTGTCTCACATGGAGAGATGACTTTTCTTTTTGCAAGGCAAATGCTTCTATCCACACAATACCATCTCATCTATTTTTAATGTTTCCTTCCTGCCTGAAAATGTGTTCATATCTCTTCCATTATCAAAAAAAATTTCAAGTTGATCCATCCATCCCTAATTATTGGCCCCCATCTCTTCTGCTTTTGGAGCAGAAGTTTTTGTAAACTTGAGGACATTTACAATAGATACCTCAACTTCCTCTGTTCTCACTCTCACTCACTTCTCATCATTCAATCAAACTTTTCTTTCTCCAAAGTTAGCAATGAATTCTTTCTTTTCCTTTGTTTCTTTGTTTCTTTTTTCTTTCTTTCCTTCTTTCTTTCTTTCTTTCTTTCTTTTTTTCTTTTCTTTCTTTTTTCTTTTCTTTCTTTCTTTTTTTCTTTTTTTCCTTTTCTTTCTCTTTCTTTCTTTCTGTTTCTTCTTCTTCTTCCTTCTTCTATTTTTTCTTTCTTCTTTTTTACATTTTGAACTTCAAATTCTATTCCTCCTTCCTTTCCCCCCTTCCTGAAACAGCAACCAGTGACTTCTTAATTGTCAAATGTAATGATCTTTTGACCTTTTTTGATATTCATCCTTCTTGACTTCCCTGCAGCCTTTTTTTTTTT